>AYEL01076620.1:0-64187 GCA_000484575.1 Olivierus martensii
AATTATTTGAAAAAGTATTTAAATAAATTTTTATTTAAATAATGCCCACGTCTGTTATATAGTATATAATATGTAATATATAGGTGAGCAGCAAATTGTGTTTTGATCAGAAATACCAGATGGGCTCTAGATCTTCTATCATCTAAAGTGAAAAAATTCTGAAAAAAAGACATTAATTAGTGATTTCTTTTCTTAGATTTTAATTAACAATGAAACTATCATAAACTTTGTATTTTAAACTTTGATGTTTAATAAAGAAATTTGTAGCTGTGTCTGGTGGCCAACCTGTGCTTGGTGAACACAATCTCATCTGCCAAAAGCTGGCCACCTAGCATAGGTTTTCCCATATATATTTGTTATGTATTCATATTTATTATTGAACCAAAAAACTGCATAAACTCTTTCACAATCTTTAACAATGATAACAGCACTATTAGCAGCTGAGAAAACACCTTTACAGAATTCGCTTGCTCCCGGCTAACGGAAACGTACCTAATTGTGTTATTCCTCATAGATGATATGCAATAATTCTCTGTACTGATGATCTATTCCCTAATTTTCTTTAATGCTATTATTATTGCCCCTGAAGATACTGAATTGAATACTTTCTTGTATTCTTTGAATGCTATATATAGTGGGATGTGATATTTTTTGCATTTTTCTTTTGATTGATCGGAGTGGGTTCAGTTAATAATTTTAATACTTCTGAAGGAAGCAAAATTTTCTTGTTATATGACAAATGTTTCCAAGAAATTTTCAAAATAATAGAAATTGATGATGATGATAAACTTTTGAATAAGTCTGAGTGTAGAAATATGCAACATTTTTCTGCATTCCCTTATGTATTTAAGATCTTTATTTCAGGCTTCCTGTGCTTCCTCATTCATTTGTCCTATTGCTTCTTAGGAGGTATTTGATTAAAAGTTTAAAAACAAAAGCACTAATTGCAGTTAAGTCTATAAAATCAGTATAAACATTTATTGAATAAAATTTTCAATTTTCAGACAATATCCTCATCAGTTTTCAGCTCTTAGAATACCAAAATTTTTTAAATGCAAGTCATTCGTATATTTGATTATGTATATACATAATCGAATATATGAACGACTGCAGCTCATTAATGTCAACTTCATAAGTCACATCAATGAATGAAATTGCCTTCAACTCTGACTCTTTTTCAGGCCAAAATAGGACATGCTAATCATGAATTTGCTATCCAAAGCTGCTTGTTCCTACAATTATCTTAAATTTGAAAGTGTTATTCAGATATATCCTGTGTAGATAGTAGTGTTGAACATCGATAAAACCATTGAAAAAGAACATTGATGTTAAAAACAAATTATTTATTATTATATATATTATGATTAATATTAATCAAAGTATTTATTACATGTAGAAAAACAATCAACTGATATTTATATCAAAAATTATTTTATTTATATTGCAATTATAATAATTATATTTTTAAATTAAATTGTAAACTATTTTAATTTAACATAAACAAAACCGATATACTGCCTTTTTTTCTTTTTATAATACAGTTTCAAATCAAGCACACTTGGCAGTGAGAAATAAATAAAATTTAATTAATAAGCAAAAGTACTTTCGGTAATTATGTTTACCATCATCAGTTGTACATTCGATTAAAAATAGAACAAAGGAATAACAATTTGAAAATAAGTTTAAACATTAAAGGAGTTATATAAATATATGAATAAAATAACATAAACTTAAAATTATAAAACTAAGACATATTAATTAACAGTATGGGTGGAGAGTTAAAAATAATCATAATGCACATTTTTTAATTGCGTATTTCCAGGCGTTACTAAGGCCATCCGCTTGCCTAATATTAATGATGTTACCCGTTTTACTGCCTTTTAAAATTTCGATCTTCTCTGTAGTTAGTAGAGCCTTGTGATCTTGTACTTCTTTAATGACACATGCTTCATCCAAAGAACATTAATGTTTTTCATGAGAAAAACATTAAACAACATTAATGTTTTTCATGAGAAAAACATTAATGTTCTTTGGCATGAAGCATGTGTTATTAAAGAAGTACGAGATCACAAGGCTCTACTAACTAACATCATAACGTGTAGTGGCATCTAACTTAATTAAAAAAAAAATTTCAATTTATTTAATAAATATTTTTATGTTTGTTATATTTTTGTAACTTAATTATTATATAAGCAGAGGAAATTTTAATTTAATTGTCAACAATAGAAAAATTTTAAGAAATGAGAACAACAGTGTCTTTTTTTTTAATGTAACTATTTATGTATAAATTTATATCTGTTTCATACTAAAAAATTAATATGATAAATCAATAAATAATAATAGTCTATATTACTCCCTCCTTTTTTGTTTTGTTTTATATTTCCAATGTGGGACGCCAGGGGGCGTGATATAATATTTTACAGGCCTTAGCCTTGTGTGGACAACCCAAAATATGAAGAAGAAAAATTTTGTATAATATAATGCACATTCTAAATTTATAACTATAATAAAATTTATAATTTTCATATTCTTATAAATCTAAAATAAATAGTCTATGAATAAGATCAAATATAAAAAAGTATTTTAAAATTAAAAATAAGAAATAGAAGTACTATATATTTAACTTCTGGTGTAAATTTTATTGCAAAACGAAACTATTTCAAAGAAATTCCACCATCTTGTGATCTTAGATCTAACACATTAAAATGCAATTTTAATGTGTTAGATCTAGCATTAAAATGCAATTTTAAATTATGATTGTCATTCATAAAATGATTTTATTATTATCTAAACAAATTTCTTTGGAAGTATTATATTTCTTTTCAATAAATTTTTAAAGAATTGTTCTTGTCCAGAAAAATACAATATTTTTGCAGTAATTTGTTTAAATAGTTATAAAGATAATTTTATTACTTTTAAAAGTTGAGCATTATTTGTTATATATGAAATTGTTCTCCTTTTAAAATATTAGATTATTTAAATATTTAATAGTGATTAGTTGATGAAATAATGAATTGGAAACGTATCACAAAAATTATGATTGAGTCCTCAAGTAACAAAATGAAAAAAGAACAGCATTACTTGCTAACATTGAATTACAAAAAAGAAAATAAGCCAACATGAAGTGAGTTATCAGAGAGAGTTTCTTAATCAGTAAAATCTGGAACGTTTTCAGCTAATAGAGAAATAAACAGAATTACATATTCCATAAGCATAAAGAACAAGAAACAAATACAAGATTTTTAAATTTCAAAACTTAAGTGATGTGTATGCACATTATATTAAGAGTTAAGCATTAGCTGAACATGAAGATACAATTAAAACTTGAATTTATTCTGCCACTAATTTAATCTAAAGGATTATGGCTTTTACCTGTATTTTTATTTAACATTGTAATTACTTTATTTTAATGTAATTTTTAACTGTATTCTTCATATTCAGCTAATGCTTAACACTTTTAATGTAACATATGCATATATTATTTAAGATTTGAATTTTAAAAATCTTGTATTTGCTTCATTGTTTTTTATGCTTCTGGAATATGCAATTTTGTTTATTGCTGTCTTTTTTGTTGAACTTTGTACTGCTGATGTTTGCAACTATTAGCCAAAAATGTTTCAGTTTTGCTGATTAAAAAACTTTCACTGCTGTTTAGTGCTGACTTTTCTTTTTTGTGAATCTTCAGAACCGTAGATCAGAGAAATGGCACAATTAATAGCTGATATTGAGATGAACATTAAGAAGAACTGAAAATGGTAGAAAATAGTGGTTAATTAATAATAATTAATTATATAAACATTTACCATTTTCAGTTCTTCTTAGTAGCATTTACATAATTAAACATGCAGTTTAGGATGAAAGTATTTGTTGAGAAATTTTGAAGTTACCTGCAAAAGTGCTTATTTTCAGGTTAGAATGGATGTTAATAATGGCAAGGTATTGAATGAATTTTTGTTTATTTAAACTTTGATATTGCATGCTTTTTAAATACATAATTTTACCACATTAAAAATGTTTATGCAAAACTAATTAAGCTTGGAATTATTTTATATGAAATATGAATATATATTAATATAGAGAAAAGCTTTTGAAAAACTTTTTAAAGTTTAAAATATGTTATTTTTATGTTTAAATTATCATTTTGAAATATATTAAATTTAAATATATGTATGAAAATATTAATTTTAAGTGCATTTCATTAGTCTTTAGATATGTTTTTTATTATTATATTTTACTGTTATTTTTGAATTCATTTATTTTATTTTATTAATTAGTAAAAGTTAGTAATTAGTAATTTAAAACAAGCTGTGTAATCAATAAGAGCCATCCCTTGGTTCTGTCTCTTCCTTTCTGTGTTCCTTCATTCCTTAATTTATCATTAAAATATAATAAATTTTACAAATACTGAAATACTAATTCATAATTTATATTTTTAATTAAATTTCACTTGATAAGTAATAACTGCATTATCTAATTGATACTTAAACTTATTTCTTTTCATTTTAAATTTAAAATTTGTTGTATAAATAATTTAATTAACAATATTTTTTAATTAATTATATTTGTTTAATAAGTTTCCTTCCTGATGGTAAGAAATTACAGTATATTGTTATATTGAGATGTATTATTTAACTTTAATTTATTCCGTATTATAAAACTAATAAAAAATTACAAATAAACAGTTAAAAATTCTTAACTTAAAAAATACTGTATTAATAAACCATATCAATATGTATTAATTTGTTGCACTTCCTTATTAAAATGATGATTAAAATCAATGCAAATATTTAAAATAAAAGTATAAAATTAAAATTTCATTAAAACAAATAATGATAAATACATAAAATTCTATACATAATAATGTTTAATCTGTTAATAACTATATTACTTCAAAATGGCTCTAATAATAAGTTACACTATTAAATTAAATAATTAATGTAAAACAATAAAGATGATATATATGTTTAATTTGCATTAAACATATTTTATTAGATTATGTTATTAATGTAAATATAGTAAGGAAGAACTTTAGTTTTAGGCTATAGTTACATAGCCACAGTTTTAAAATTTAAACCATTATTCCAGCTTTTATATGCAGATATATTCTTTCTCCAATTTACAAACATAGTTTGTTTATGAAAACCATTTGTAAATTAGAAATTCATAAATTAAAAACTATTTCTCAAAGAATATTCATATATTCTGATATTATAACCAAAAGTAACAAGAGAAAAACATTTTAGAGAAAAAAATCTTTGAAGTACTACTGTCTTCTAATAAATAAACAAAAAAAATAGCCTTTTAGACAGGAATAAGAAAATTATAAACTTAAATGAATAAATTTTAATTTATTATGTTCTTTAATTTAAAAGTTTATTCATTTAAATTTTTAATTTTCTTATTCCTATCTAAAATGCTGTTATTTTCATTAAAAAAAAAAAAAATTTAAACAGAAATGTTTTCAATAATTCTAGAACTATCTTTAGCTGTTGCACTCAAACAAGAAAAATCACATGATGATACAATTAGCTAAGCCACTTCCAAGCAGTGGAGACTGTTACTGATTCTTTCCATTTTGACTTAAACTATATAAGTTTTGTTGCAATAATTGATAATGTTGTATAATTTTGACTTTGTGCTAGCATAATTTAAATATCAGGTGGCATGAAGCCAAAAGTATTATAACATACTTTACTGCAAAGTTTATGTACAGTGAGACCTCGCTTAACATTGTTTCTATATAATGCAGTTTTTTCGAATTCTATATTTTTTATTGATTCATTTTGGCGTGGTTTTTCAAACAGTTATTCTTACATAAATCTGAAATCGCAGGAATTTGTTGCATTGATACTTCTATGTCATTCCACAGTGCGTTTTATATCAGTGTTGTGCAGTACATATGAAAGTCTGTCAGCAGTCAGAATTCATATTTATGATCAGTCATAAATGTTATTTTACAGTAATGAAAATAACAATTATCTCATTTTACTTTTTAGTAATCACGTGTTACAGAATCAGAAACTGTCCTTTGGAAGAGCTGTCCCGGCTAATGACGTCATCTAATCTAAATAACTTTTACCACTGATCTGATATGAGGATGTAAGAATGATCTCATATTGAGGCTTTGTTCATACATAATTAAATTGTAAAGAGAATGACATGAATTGATAACTCTGTAAGCTAATCAATTTAAACTTGTTACGTGTATTTATGTAAATGAAGCAACACAGGACTGTATGTCACTCGGATATAAAAGCCAACGCAACCAACAACTCAACAAGGTATTGTATTGACGTAAGGTTGGTTAAGTAACATTGGAATTCTTGTAAAGGTCTACAATTTGCATGAAGTTTGCATCGGTGATGGAGGTAGTAGAATTAATTAGTATTTAAACTTTCTTTCTTGTGAATAGTTGATTGTTGATATTTGAATTGGATTAAACAAGTTTTGTTAAATATAATTGATTGTTGCTTTATTATTGTTTCAAAAAACATTTATTAACACTTTCTGTAAGTGTTTTGAGTCTAATAAATTTATATTTTTTTGTTATCTAACTTGTTTGAGAATTTATTCAATTTATTCATGTAAGTTCTAACATCGTCTTGTTGTTTTCAATCTAACACTTATTCGTTACTTTTAGTTGTAAGTTACTGGTTTTGTTTTGCCAGTTAAACATCAATTGTTGTTAGATTGTTTTGAAGTTAATTATTTTTAAGTTAGAGTTTAGTTAACCTGAGCTCAGCTGACCTCTGAATTACAGAGTTGTTAGAACCATTAGGTTTAGTTTGTAATTAATATTAATTGTTATTTGCTAGAATTCATGACTTTGCACCTTGAAGTTAGAACGTTTTTCTTTCATCAATATTTTTCGTTGTTTATAGTTTACTGCAATCTGATTACTGCTTTTTGTTCTTAAAACTTTTTATTTTCTAATTTTAAGAATTTTTTCATGAATGATTTATGAATACAAATTGATATTAGCAATAAAAAAATGTCTATATTTAACATAATCCAATAGCAGCAATACATGTTACAAAATAAAATAAAAAATGCTATGTATATAATTTTTTATTCACTGTTCTGTTTCATCTTAAAATTAAAAAAAAAATCTATGTAGATATTTTTTTATTCACTATCCTGTTTCACCCATCCTCATTATTTACGTGTTAAAATGACCTTGTTTAATGCTGTTTCATTTACTGCTTTGTTTCCTTGGAATGTATCCCCTGTATTAAACAGGGTCTTACTGTAATTAAAATCTGCATTCAGCATCAAACCAAAACAGAACTTATCAATTCCAGTCAGTGGAGATTATTTCCAATTCCTGCAAGTGGCTTAATGTCTGTCACATGATTTTATTGTTTATTTTTATTAATTTTAGTGTAATAGCTAAAGATGATTCCAGAGTAGATTGAAAACATTTCTTTTTATTTTTTAGATAAATGCTATTATATTTTTAGTTTTAATTATTTCCCATTAATTTCAATGTAAAAGATTTTGACTGATTTCTTGGTTCCAGAAATTTAATAACTGATTTTGAACATTCTTCAATATTAACATATATAATATATAACATTTACAATAACTATATGCTAAAATATTAAAAAATTTTCAAATGAAATTAATATGTTGCAAAAGTTTTTTTTGCTGTCATTAGTAAATTACAGTATTTATCCAATTAGAACATAATCAAGCATCTTTAATCTGGTTATCCATAATTTTTGAGCATTTGTGAGTTTAGAATTTTATTATTAAAAATTAGAACTTAAAACTCAAAATTAAAATTGACTACATTCTTGCAACTTAAATACTATAACTCCAATAAGATGAATTTTATCAAAGCTTGAAAAATAAATTTAGAATTTAGATTCATTTTTGAGTCAAATTTTAATTATGATGGCAGAATTTTTTTGCATTTATAATTTATAATTCACTTTGTTAGCTTGAATGAAAACAAAACCTTTCAAGGAAATAAACAATAAAATGTAAGAGTTCCCATATATTGAGCTTTCAGAATTTAATATTTGATTAAAAGAAGTTTATTTTTTATTAGTTCTTCCATTTTGTAATAGTGTATAATACTGCATTAATATATCAAATGCTATGCAGATTTAAAAACTATTTAATTTTTTATATATTTTTAAAATATAATTGATACTAATAAAATTTTACTCTGATTTTAACAAATTAGTACAAGTTATTTTGATAGTCCATAATGAAACAATACATTTTTTCAGATATTTCTGTATAGTTATACTAAAATATCTCTACTAATATGTGGCATATTTCATAGTTAATTAATTATCATAACTATATAAAGACTGCATAATATGTATTTAAAAGCACCATAAGCAGCTGAGAATGACAACATAAAAAATACTTTATTAAAACGAATGTTTTCAGCTAACTAAAGCCATCTTCAGGTTATACATAAACATTATAACGGCACACCCGTTTTAGAACAATAATTGGTTCTAAGAACATTGTTTTCTATTTAAATTTAAAAATTAACAATCATAAGTTATAATTTTAATCAACCTAGTTCCGCAGCTTCTATTAACGTAGTAAATAACACCAAGCACTTGAAGCAGGACAAACACAAGTTTATTATTAGATATATATAAGACTGCCCTATTATTAGTATATGTAGTTTATATATATCTAATAATAAACTTGTGTTTGTCCTGCTTCAAGTGCTTGGTGTTATTTACTACGTTAATAGAAGCAGCGGAACTAGGTTGATATATCCTTCTATTTTATTATGAAATAAAGTCTTAAACTAGTTTCAATACAGTATCAATATCATGCTCATATCTTCATGAGAACTCAAAAAATAAAAAAATCCTCTTACAAGCTATTGACATAGAATATCATACCTTCCTCTCTGTATATGCTATATTAGCATTTTTATTTGACTACAAAAATGCTAATATAAGTGATTTATTTATATTATCACTTATAACAGAACTTACATAAGTCAAAACATATGTATATCAGAGCATATATTATACAGTACTAGTGTGTCACAAAAATGTAATATTAAAAATTGTTATATTAAAGAATAAATGCATAAGTCGCATGGTAAAAAATTCAGTTTAACTAGATTCGATTCAGAGTCCCACAGTTTTTCTGTGTTCACTATATAAAGACTTTTAATAAATTTTCATTATTAATAAGAATTGAGTTTATAATTTATGCACATAGAAATATATCCTTCTATTTTATTATGAAATAAAGTCTTAAACTAGTTTCAATACAGTATCAATATCATGCTCATATCTTCATGAGAACTCAAAAAATAAAAAAATCCTCTTACAAGCTATTGACATAGAATATCATACCTTCCTCTCTGTATATACTATATTAGCATTTTTATTTGACTACAAAAATGCTAATATAAGTGATTTATTTATATTATCACTTATAACAGAACTTACATAAGTCAAAACATATGTATATCAGAGCATATATTATACAGTACTAGTGTGTCACAAAAATGTAATATTAAAAATTGTTATATTAAAAATTGTTATATTAAAGAATAAATGCATAAGTCACATGGTAAAAAATTCAGTTTAACTAGATTCGATTCAGAGTCCCACAGTTTTTCTGTGTTCAGACCTAGCTCATTAACTAAAACTAACTTTATTTAATTATGGATCTATGTGTATCAGACCTATGTAAATCTGGAATTGCCTATATTCTCAAATCTGTACATCTTGATACTTATCCACTTCTTCTCTTCACACTTTGCTTACCTCCTCCTTCCACATTTGCTATCCATACATCCAGCATACACTTGCTTTATCAGTCATTCTTCACTTTCGTCTATTTCACATGATCACATCAGCCAAGCTCATTTTCATTCCTTATTGCTTTTATATTTTATTATTCAAAACATAATTATATTGAATCACTCCAGAAATAGCTCCCAAATATCTCGTATCTATTGCATTTAAATGCTTTTCATATCTTTCACATCTTACCAAGTCTCATTCCCATGCATCAGTATTGGGTCCAGCACACATTGATAAACAGCCATCTTAGCATTCTTCAATATATTCTCATTTCTAGTGTACCTCCAAGCACACCCACAACTTTCTATCCACTATATGCTCTTCTAACAATGTTTGTTTATTGGGAAATTCAAACATATTTCCCAAATACTCACTTGTTCACCTGCTTCTGATTTATCCCATCTTTTGTATACTCGTCATTCCTCAAAAATAAGCATTTCAATCTTTTCTGCATTTATTCTCATCTGTTCTTTCATTTGTTTCATTCAAATGTGTAACATGTCCTCAGACTCTGTTTACTCTGAGAGGGGAACAGTATCATCGGTTACAATATCCAGCATAATTTCTTATTGCCTACTTTCACATTCAATACATTGATATTATCATCTCTTATATGTGCATCCATGTGTACATTAAATAATTTTGGGGATATCTCAAACCTTTACCTCACCCTTCGTTAGTTTCAAATTACTCTGATATATGCCTTCATTCACTCTCACACTTTACACAGATGTTAGCACACATCATTTTCACAGATTCAAGCAGCCATTCATTTATACTGTATTTCTTAAGCACTTTACTTGGATTATTCCTATTCAGTGGATCATATACTTTTTCAAGATTCACAAATGCACAGAATACTCCCTTCCTCACACAGATACTTTTGTACAGTAATATGTAGTTCAGATTTGCTCAATGTATATCTTCCAAATGGATCCTAATACTGCCTAAAAAATCCTTAATTATAATGGAATTTTAATAGTTTCAAATAATCGATTAGTTTTAGCTCATTTCTGAATTAAGAAAAAAATTAGCAATTAAACTAAGAGTGAATTAATAATTAAATTGTAATTTTTAATTTATATGAAGAAAAACCTGCCTCAGCTCAGGATCAAACCAGAGACCCTGTGGTACTTTCTTGACATCATAACTGCTAGACCACCAAGACCATCTGGCAAGTGATTCTTCAGACATTATTATTATTAATTTAGAATTTTCTCAATCATAGACATTAGAACTATGCCAATAGAAATCATCTTATCAGATGGCCTTGAGGTCTACAATTATGATGTCAGGATGTTACTCAAAAATCATGGGCTTGATCCCAGGCTAAGGCATGTTTTTTCTTCAATTAAATTAATTAAAAATTATAATTCAATTATTAATTCAGAGATGGCACTAACACTAGTCCAAATTATTTGAAATTTTTAAAATTCCATAATAATAGTGTTTTTAGGCAGTAGGATCCATTTGGTTATTATCCCTTGAGTTTACACTTAAAAGTTTATTCTACTCTCCTTTTCTACTCTTGAAGCCATACTGCATACTCTACATTCATCTGTCACTCTTTTCATCCTCTCAGTTATAATCTTATCAAAAATTTCCCCAGTCACATTTGAAAGACTTACATCTGTGCAGTTCTTGCATTGATCTCTCTCATCCTTCCCCTTATAGATGGAAGAAAATTACAATCTTAGAATTTCACTTGGACTAAAGCTGGGATTGCATCCACTATTCAATAACACAGCTTACATAAATGCCATAGTCACTCCACAAAAGATCTCCCATCACATTTAAACATCTCTGTCATGATTTTGTCCATGTAGTATATTATTATCATTATTGTCAATTGGATCTAGAATTAAGTTTGAAAAAAAAAAATTTGTATTTTTTAGAATAATGTGTTGCCAATAAGAAAAAAAACAATCAAAAAACTGAAAATTTATAAGTTTCTAATGAAAAAACTTGATGAAAATAAGTGATTCCGACAAATTACCAAAAAATGCTGAAGTTTAAAAGTGACGTCATTTTCTGATTTACATTAAAAAAGGGCAGTGCTGCTAATGTAATTTCAAGAGTTTTTGGAGTTAAATGTCTTACAATATGGAAACTGGAATTACTTATTTTTGACATTAATTAAATCAAATATTTATAAATTTGTTCACTATATTACTAATAAGTTTTTGTTATAAGATGATTTCTTAAAAGGATCTCATCTATTTATATTTGGAAACTTTTTCTAATTTTTGATTTGTTATCAATGATTATAAATGATTATTTTTCAGATAGATTCAATCATTAAATAATTTTATTGAGAAAGTAAAATTAAAAGTTTTTTATTTATAAAAGAATAATAATCTTTGTTTTTCATTAAAAACTTAATGGATTGTCATCTTTCTATACAAGCCTGTCATCAGGATTACACTATGTAAAAATTTTAATTTCCAATATTACTTCTCATTCGTTATTTAATAGTTCAGTTATTGTTTCCACATATTGGTAACATTATTTTTTTAAAATATTTCTGTATCTAAGAATTTTTATGCTCATTATTTAATTATAAAAGATGCATAGATAGAGATTTCTATGGAAATTTTTAAAAACTATATTCAAATTTCACATAATTCACTTAGGATTTCTAAGACTGGTACACTTTTCAAATCAGCTTATCAACAAAAAGAATTGTTAAATCTTTTAAAATCGTTAACATATTTTTTGTTTTGATATATTAAATTCATTTATAAAAATATTTTTTAATAAAGATAATACTAATTATTATAAGATTAAAACTATAAATACACAAAAAGAAGTTCAAGTTTTTGTGCCAGAAGTAATTATTCCTACTACTGTCCCATTATCACTCAAGTACTTTCTGAAATATACTGAAAGAATGTATTTGGATAGCATTCATTAAACAGTTGCATTCTAATTTCACTGCAGATTTTTAAAATATGTGTATTATGCCTCAATATATCTAATTGATGGCTAGATAATTAATTAATTTTGCTTACAAATAATTTCAGTTTATAGAATAAATTTAAAATTACAATTAATAAAATAATTGTTATAAATAAAAAAGAAAAATGGATGCAAATAAAATTTTAATATTATCTTAGATTTATAAGTGAGAAATCCATTTTTATGAATAGAATGAAGTTATGTCCTGTGATTGTAATGCTGTGGCTGTGCTTTCACTCATCCACTACACTCATCTTGTTCTCATCTCTCTCACCTCATCCCTTTCTCCAATAGATGCAAATAGCTGATGAAAATACTCTCATCATTTATCCATCACCAGGGCCAGATTTATCAATAGGCCGACTAGGCCACGTCCTAGGGCCCCGTGATTCTAGGGGCCCCAAAACTATTAATCAGTTTTCAACTTTTATAAACTTTTAATAAGAAAAAATGGGTTTTGTCAGTTTTCAACTTTTATAAACTTTTAATAAGAAAAAATGGGTTTTTAGTGCTAGATAGAAAGTAAAATTTTAAAGGGTTCTTATAAGTTATAAGGATCCTTTAAAATTAGACGTAGCTGATTTGAATTGGTTCCTTATATAAGTTATAAGGAGCCTTTAAAGATAGTAAAATTTTAAAGGTTCCTTATAAGTTATAAGGAGCCTTTAAAATTAACGTAGCTGATTTGAATTTTTAGGGGCTCCAAAACCTTGCTCGTCCTAGGTGTAGCTGATTTGAATTTTTAGGGGCCCCAAAGCCTTACTCGTCCTAGGTTGATTTGAATTTTTAGGGGCCCCAAAGCCTTGCTCGTCCTAGGGCCCCCAACGATTTGAATTTTTAGGGGCACTAAAACCTTACTCGTCCTAGGGCCCCCAAAAATGCAAATCCGGCTCTGTCCATCACCTAAAATTCATCTCTTAGCATTCTGCCATCCTTATTTTTCACAACACACATTCCTGCAAATAAAATACAATTTTTATTCAAACCAAAAAAAAATTTTTTAATATTTTTGATTTGAAAAAAAAGCTTCTTGTATTTTATTTTGTAATTGTTTGAATCAAGACTTAATTTACTTATGTATAGTCCCATGTTGTTACTTCCTCAAATTTCACACACAATTTCAAAACATTATTTTAGTCTCTTAAAAATCATTCTTCAGCTTCCTATTTTTATTGTCATATTCCCCTTTTTCCCACAATCTATGCACATTCTTTCTTGTACCTCATATGGTCATTTGCACTTACAAATTCCACTTAACATTCCTGAATATGCTTTCTTCTTCTCTATCATAGCATATGCATCCTTATTTCTTAAAATACTTTCATACATCATTCATAGGGCATAAACTCATCTATTGAACTTTCACAGTCTTCTCTTTCTTACATCTTTCAACTTCACGTGCAGATCTTCCATTTTTATTTATATTTGCATTACTTTTGATCTCTCACACTTTTCTATTTACTCAGATATTCATCCATAAAATCATCAGATAGTGGTAATAGTATATCTCTATCATCATTCTTATACTCATAATCTTTCCCTTCAATCTTTCATCATGCACAGTCAAGTCAGTCATACTCTTCTAATCTTTTTCATGGTTCTCTCAGATATATTGATGTTGGCCTTGTACTTGACAAAATGTTTAAAAAAAACAGTCATCTTTTTAACACAGACTTCCATAATTTGTATTCCATTGTCATTCATGTTAAGTTCTTCATATTCTCTAACCAATCCACTCATACCTATCCTGTTGTTCAAATCATTGCCACAGTCACTTTCTGATTAATATTGCATTCAGTAATACCATTTACTAAAACCTACACAGTTACCAAAAATGCTCTCTGCAATCCCATTTTCATTTTCATCAGAAAATAAAAATATAAATTGGCAGTTTTATGATGATGATAATTTTATTTACAAAATTTCTGAAATTATTCCTGAGTTTTTTATGAACTTAAAATTTTGTTAGGGAATACATATGACCAACTTTTTAACTGTTTTAAAGCACTACTAAGCAGACCAATATAGTTTTATAAATCACTTTAATAAGAGAAATGTTTTCGGCTTTTATGCCATCCCCAATTCTTACAATATATTTAAGTTATAGAGCTAATAATATAAGAAGAATTAATACAAAATGCTACGATTCTAGAACAAAGAATAAAACTTTAAATGTTAAAAATTCAAAAATATATGCTTTCATACTTTTTATAATAGAGCTTTTACTTTTGTTGAAGAAATTTTAAAAAAAGGCCCCTCTTTTGCAATAAAGACAATAGGCACTTTGCATGACTTATACTGTAAATAAAGACAATAGGCACTTTGCACGACTTAGTACTGTCATTTGAGAGGCTAATAAAAGATATGGATGACATTGCTAAAGAAAGAAATAGATGGAAATTTGTTGAAGAAGTTTGAGCTTTCAGTAAAAGAAATAAAGGTGAGATTGTACAGGCAAACAAAGAAAGAACTCAAGTGAAGAAAGCACCTGATTGGCTGGATGCCAATAATATAGTGCTAACAAGAGAAGATAAGTCCAAAATGCTTGTACTAATGCAGAGAGAAATTTATGATGATTTTTTAGAAGAATACATAAGGCAATCAGGAGCAAAAGCGCTGGATAAGGGCCCAACAAAGGCATTGGAAAGAAAACTAGTTAAATTGTTAAGAAGAGAAGAGGTACCAGATATTCTGAAAATATGGAGAATTCCAAACCCAACATGCCCGAGACTCTTTGCTTATGCGAAGACACATAAAACACCACTGTCTTTTAGGCCGATAATAGAGAAGCACACCTAGAAAAAGCTGTAGCTAAATGGATCAATTCAAAAATAAATAATTATGCATACACTGTCAGCTTCTCAGTAGACTTCCTTCAGAAGCTTAAAGAGGTGCACCTAGAAGGTAATGAAATATTTGTAAGGTACGATTTTGAGAAGTTGTACACTTCACTCAACATTGCGCCGACATGCTTATGTCTTTATAAGTTCTTTTTAAATAACACTGCAGGAGAATCAGTGAATCGTAGTATACTTAGAGTTAGCTGACTTATTATGCAACAACTCATTTTTCAGGTTCAAAAGTAGATTCTACAAACAAACCATAAGTGTTCCAATAGGAAGTCCTCTTATGAGTGTCCTGGCTGTATTGATACTTAGATCTTTGGAAGAAACTTGCCTGGAAGCCCACCATATACTATAGGGGAAGCCCACCATATACTAAGATATATAGATGACATCTTTGTTATTTGGAGAGATAAAGACAACACGGAAATTCTTGAGACTCTCTTAACACTCCCAAGCTACAGCTTAACATTGTTGCTTGAACAAATAGAAAAGGAGTGCATACACTTCTTAGATGTCAACTTAGAAGTCAGAAATCTTTCCATTGAGACTTCAGTTTATAGAAAACAACAAACATTCCTGTAATTATACCAGAGTGGTTGAATGATAGCACCAGAAAAAAGCTGCCTTAAGATCTTATGTAAATAGAACCCTTACGCATTGTAGTAACAATAAGCTACTAAAAGAAGAGCTAGAGCTAATAAAAAGCATAAAACAGAAGCATGGTTACAATAAGAATTTAATAGCCAAGTTATTTAAAGTGTTGCATAAAAAGCAAGTAAGTATGCAGAATATGAACAGCAGAGCTCTAGATTAGAAAGGACAAAAGGTCAACATAACGTTAGTTTTGCAGTTTACCAGACACTAAAGAATTTCAAGACGGTAAACAAAATTTTAAATAAAAGAGATAAAAAAGACCTGCATACAAGAGAGTTCAAACAATCTGTAGTCTCCTTTGAAATGTAAAAGATGTATACAGCCAAGAAGAGTGCACAGGGGTATACCAAATACCACTAAAAAACTTGGAAAGTGGTCAAAATGAAATCTACATAGGAGCAACAACTAGAAACCTAAAAGACAGAGTTAGCAAGCATAAAAGAGACATAAAAAATTCTAATTTAACAGCCACTCTAGCTAAAAGAGCTTATGAACGTAATGTAAAAATAGAATGGAAGGACAGTAGAGGATTAAAACAACTGGATGATGTAAACAAGTTATTTACAGTGGAAGAAATACAAATATACAGAGGTAGTAAACATGGGATGATAATAAATGACAGACAGATGAATAATATCTCTAAAGCTTAGAAGTTTGCTTTAGGAGAAGTTCTCCAATATAACAGTGATAGAAAATGATTTTTGTGTGGATATATAGCCATGTGCTTCTAGAAACTAAAGCACAATTTTACTTTTGTTTTAATTTGTATTTTTATTTAGACCTATTTTATTTAATTTTTCTTTATTTTTACATGAATTTTCAAAAGAAACTATTATAAAAAGTATGAAAGCATATATTTTTGAATTTTTAAACATTTAAAGTTTTATTCTTTGTTCTAGAATTGTAGCATTTTGTATTAATTCTTCTTATATTATTAGCTCTATAACTAATTGGGGATGGCATAAAAGCCGAAAACGTTTCTCTTATTAAAGTGATTTATAAAACTATATTGGTCTGCTTAGTAGTGTTTTAAAACAGTTAAAAAGTTAGTCAAACACCAAAGAAAGCAGTAAAATTTTTAAGTTTTGTAATAAATATGACTGTTTGAAGATAAAATAACTATTGTATTGGAATGTTTATATTTAATGAATTAACTACATTTAGTGCATATGCTCAATGTAATAACTTTCTTTGCCAATAAAAAATGAACTTGATAAATAAATAGGTTTATTGTTGAAAATGCTCAAGATTGATAAAATATGCTATAGAAAACATTTCCTAATGACAGATAGGCACATTGTAGCAGAAGCCCTAGTATTTGCAAGAAATAATTCTGGGGACTACTTATTTTATTAGTCTAAACTGAGAGAGAGAGCATGTGATTTCAGAGTTGAGCTGTCACTTTTATATGATGCTCTGGCAGCATTTCTCTTTCTTGCCTAAGGGAAAGACATGTCAACATATATAGAAGGTTATGCAAAGTATTTCCATCTAGCTCCATAATAATAATCAGAGGGCTGTGTCTTACTTTCAAATTCTAATAAATGTGACATACTTTTCAACTTTATAATTGGAAATTTATGCCTATCTTTTCCAGTTTGATTTCCGAAAATATGCACCAAATACAAAGCTATATGCACCAAATACAACTGTTAATAAAATATTTTGTCCTATACAGGACAAAATACTTTATTAACAGAAACGTTTTTGACCCTAGCAGTGGATCAACCTCATCTGCATAGAATTTACAGTAGGGAGAGAAGAAACCTTCTATAAAAATAAACTACTAAAAGATAATGTCATAAGACACGTCTCATCACGTAAACAAAAACAGTTATGAGATCACGTATTAACTTTACTATATTACTACATTAATGTTACATACTCCACTGCTACAAACTAATAATAATAATGATAACAATATTACTGATACTACTACACTAAAAAACAGATATAAAAATAAAAACAGAACTTTAAACACTCTGACAGTGTATGCATGACGTCATTAAAGCTACTTCAAAAACAAACCGTGACAGCTACTTTGTATTTCCAACTATAATCCACACCAACACCAAGCCAAAGAGAGGCAATGCAAATTATTATAATTTTAGACGTGCTCAAATTTATTTAACTTGTTTACTTGCAGCATCTCTGCTATCCTTATTTTAGTAATTTCCATTCCACACATAATAACCTTAGCATTGTTCCACTCTATATCCACATCATGTTTGTATGCTCTAGTCGCCAAAGCAGTGTTTAACAAAATTTTCTTTCATTTATATCATTTTTATGTTCTTTGATATGTGTTTTTAGGGACCTAACAGTTGGTCCAATGTATATTTCATTTCTTAACAACAACTTATTTTTCAGAGGTATTTTATAAACATCCGATCTGTTCCCTATATCAATCATTGGTTTCTCATTGCATAACAGGCTAAAAACAGCATTTTTCCTTTGAAAAATTAGTTTCTTATTAGTGAGTTTCTCTATCCATTTACTGCAATTTCTTACTGGAGTCGAATAGTCTATCTTCTTAAAATAATGCCTTTCTGTATTCTGTGATTTCTGTGTTTTAGGCAAAATCAAACTTTTTCTAACCTTATTAAATAGATTCAATAATCTTTTATAAGAGAGAACATGTCTTAAACCTTCCTTCACAATCAAATCCACTTCCTGCTTTTGTTTCCATTTACTAGAGCAATGTGTAAATACAAAACAATGCTTCTAAACAATGCTCTAAAAGCAGCATGCTTATACCTCTGGGTCATGTGAATTATTTGGGATAAATATTTCTCTGTATGTTGGCTTTCTTTAAACACTTGTAACATATTCTGCATTCACAATCTCAACTTTTACATCCAGAAAGTAAGCTAAATTCCACTGACCTATTCAATGTTAAGTTTCAAACTTAGGTTGTCTTTGGATAAAACCTCTTTGAATAAATTTTCTTTTCCTCCACCTTCTGTGATTATAAAGATATTGTCCACATAGCACAGAAACAGCTTAAACTCTTTTCTTAAAGACTAGAGCAGGCTTGTCCAACCTGTGGCCCACCATAAAATTTGAACTTCCTCCTTTCTGTTATTTGTTTTGAGATTTTTAAGTATTTAATGAAATTAATGAAGTTTTTATTATTTAAGTACTTATGTACATTTCCTATTTCCTATTTTCTAAAATATTTCTAATGTCAATGATTAAAACTTCTTGATCCGTGCAATGATTTGAAAAATTTCTGAACGAAAAGAAGTCGAAGATTATTATGTTACGACATTTTTGATTATTTGTCATAGTGAATATCATATATTATACATTGTTTATTAACTTTTTTGTTTAACAACTATCGTTAGAATTAGTATTTTTTATATGCGGCCTGAGATAACTTTTTTCTTCAAGTGCGGCCCGAGACAACTTTTTTCCTTTAAATATGGCTCAAGAAAGCCGAAAGGTTGGACATCTCTGCTCTAGAGCATCTTTTTCTTGGTATCTAATGACAAGTTTAGCCAAGATCCCTGTTAGAGAACGTCCTATGCACATGCCTTTCTTCTGAAAATAATACTTTTTATTAAAGGTAGAGTACAAGGAAAGACATACTAAATTGCATATTTCTCTCAACAAATCTAATGGAACTTCATTAGGCAATAAATATTGTAGGAAGAGTCTATAAAGAAACACAGTTGCAGCATCAATATTAATTGAAGGAAATAAACTTTCATAATCTAAGACAATAAACTGTTTCTCCGGTAAAGGATCACACTTCAAAAGTTTATCTATAAATTGCACCAGTGATGAAACAGTAAATTCATAAGGTTCCATTTTTTGTTTGCACCAGTTCACAATTTTTTGTTCCAGTGGAAAAGTAGGGCAGATATAATGAACCTAATACTATACTAATAGGATTTTTGTGTAACTTGATGAAACGAAAAAGTCGTGAACATGATGGTGCAGGTACATGCAGATTACTTAAAAAAATCAGGTAGTCTTTTGATCTTCATCAGCCTAGCCATCCTACCTGCTAGCTTTTCAATAGGATCATCACTCACTACCACTGACTCAGAATTAATAATATAATCATATAACATATCATATTAGGTAGAAGTTTTTTAAAAACCATTTGATTAGATTTATTGTCTTGTGTACAAGTGATTCCTTCCTCCTGCATCCACTGTTTAGTTAACAGCCACCTGATCAGTGCATTCCTCCTCTGTAAGACATTGTTTATTTTTGAAGTGTTTAGTGATATCCCATCTTATACTTTCTGCAACTGTGTCATCAACACCAATGAGACACGATTCAATTTGTGGTATGGAATTCATTAAAGTATTTCCGCTACATAGAGAACATTTAGAGCCCTTTAAAATCAACCTTTCCGTAAACCTTGGAACCATAATGCCATCGATAGCTACCATCAAATCCTTCAGTGTAGGCTTCGAACAACACCTCTTATTTAGCTGCTTATGAAAGATCCATTTTATCTTCTTAATATATTTCATTCTCAGTTTAGCTCTCACTTCCTGTTTCTATCTTCGCTAATTGCCAAAACAGCATTTCTCCGATGATACTCCAAGTTGTTTAACTCCTTCTTGCCCTTTTTAACTGATTTCTCAAACTATAAAATCTACTAATTAAAGAGTTAACCATAGCACTAGTTAGCAGTCCAAAAACTCTCTATTATTCTAATTTTAACACCAAAGTAATGTTTTTGGCTATGACTTAGCCATCCTCAACTCAAACTCACATAATCCGATTAGAACCTAAATAGTAGAAGGTTCTAATCGGTTTATACGAGTTTAAGTTGAGGATGACTAAGTCATAGCCAAAAACGTTACTCTGGTGTTAAAATTAGAATAATAAAGAGTTTTTGGACTGCTAATTAGTGCTATAGTTAATTCTTTAATTAGTTAAGTACTTAAAGAAAGCAGTATGAATTCTTCCAATGATTATAAAATCTATGTTCACTAGATGTGATAGCAATCTTCAAGCACTGAATTTTTACTTCCCTAATCATCCTGTAGTCAGAGATAGGAAGTTTAATCCTAAAAATTGTCATTGGAAATACCTCATTATCACAACATTCTTGTGAAAAGTCCAGCTTCTCCTGCGTTCTAATCAGTTGTCCTGTATAGAGCTTTGTATTTGGTGTGTATTTTTGTGAATGTAACAGGATGGCTTTAAAGTACTTCAGTTTGACTTCATTGTTAGAGTTGCTTATCTACTAATAACAATAAAGAAGTCTAATACATAATATAATTTAAAGACATGTTACAGACATTTGCCATTTTTAAAATAGTAAAAAAGAAAACAATTCAGTGCCAAATTGAAGTAGACCAGTTGATAGTGCCAAAAACATTCCTTTAATTGTAATAAAATGTTTTTCTGCTTAGTACTGGACTATTTTGTCTGTTACCAATATAATCATTTTGTGCAAAAATTCAATATCCTTTAACATTGAAGATACCTTGGGAATATAGCGAGACTTTACTTCTAGTGGATAGGAAAAATAATAACTTAAGTGTTTCTTATTTGATAAAGTGGGATGTAAAGGGTTAAGTTAATTAAGGTTAGAGAAAAAGACTTCTTTTTGCTATCATCTTTGTATAAAAGGACCTTTATATAAAAGTACCAATAATCACTGAGAAATTTTCAAAATTTTTAATATTCTTGTTGTTATTGCATTTAATAAGATATAAAAAAAGCTATAAAAATATCAAAAAAAATTAATTTTAATTAATATTTAAACAAGATTTAATCAAAAGAAATAATCAGCACTCTATGCAGTTATAAGTTCAAAGATAAAAGCTCAAACATTTATTCAATGTCTTTAAATGCTAAAGTTTTTGGCATTTCTACACCATCCTCAGGCAATCAGTCCGTTTCACAATTGAATCAAGTTTTTCCGTTTACATTTTGTGAAACGGACTGATTGCCTGAGGATGGCGTAGAAACGCTGAAAACGTTAGCGTTTAAAGACATTGAATAAATGTTTGAGCTTATAACTGCATAGAGTGCTGATTATTCATTTAATTAGATATTAAGTAGAAAGCAGTTTTTAGAAAGAATAAGAATATTAATCAAAAGAAACTTTCATAACTGGAAATACTTCTTGATTGATTTTGATGTCATAAAGTTGTACAGTATTTGTATTTCTCTTGAAACTAGAAGTCTTTATATCAATAATTTACAAGTTTTTCATCTGGTTATTTTTATTATTTTTTATTCTATCTTATTAATCCTAACTATTATGATTGTCTAAGTTATTTAGTTGTTATGATTTCTTGAAATGTAAGACCATGTTAAAGTTCAGTATTTTCTACAGCACTAACCAGCAGTCAAGAAAACAAAATCTTTTTAAACAATTGTTCGAATAGATTATTCATTAGTTAAAATTATTATACAAAAATTTTTTATAGAAATTGATAATGTTTTTGTTCATAAGAGCATATTTAAAACAAATAAATATACCAAACATATATGAATTTTTGCTCATTTAATGTTGATTCATGGTTTTTCAAAATCTAATGATGAAAGACAAAATTAGATAAAATACTCAACTAATAAAATTTTTTCAATAATAATAATAATTTATGAAAATAAATCTTAACAGCTCAAATTCAAGCGAAAGATTGATATATTTATTATTATATCTTTTGCTTGAATTTGAGCTGTTGTTAAGATTTATTTTCATATGTGAAGAAGCAAAAAGAATTTGAATTTTTATTTGAAGTGAAAGATACTAATAATAATAATAAATTTTAATTCAGAATGAAAATAATTTATAAAAAACAAAATAGAGAAAAGATTCTCTAATTATTTGATATAATTTGAGTCATTTGTAAGTTTTATATAAATATATTTACATAGTTTAATAATTTTTAAGAAAATTTAAAAATTATATATAATAAATGATAATGAGTTGATGGAATAAGTTTTTATAAAATTTATGACAATTGTTATTTTTAAAATATTTTTAATAATATAGAATTTTATTGATATTTTAATGCATGATTATTGACAAATTTTATATTTATGAAATTATATGATTGTATATAAAAATATTCCCAATATGATTGTTTCAATATTATAAGTTTAAATAATATCTTAGGTTTATATTAATGTATTCTTTCTGACTAGTTTTTCATTATTTTATACCAAATAGATATGATGTTCGTGGCTATCTTCATGATCTAACTCTCTATGAAGCTAAGGCTGATAGCAATCCAACATCTGGCTTTACCCCCGAAGAGAAAAGAATTGAACAGATTTGTGATGAGGAAAGATATTTGGCTCTTAGAAAAGATTTGACTGAAGAACAGATGTATCATGGTAATTACATTTTAACTTATTATTATATTTTTTAACTTAATTTAATTTTGCTATTTATTTGAATTAATAAAAATTAATAAGAATGACAAATCTTAATCTTTACAATAGAATTGAAATTTTTATCATTTATATTATAAAATTTTTATATTAAAATTATAAAGTGTTTAATTATTAATATAGTGGACTTGCATTTTTACAAACTATTTGGTTCCAAAAGATTCTTAATATTAATTAATGCCATTCCCATTTACAAACTTTCAATTTAACGAACTTTTTTGGGGTCCTTACGAGTTCATAAAATCAAGAGTCCACCGTATATGATTTCATGCAAAATACTTTTTTAATTTTGAGTTTTCTGGTAGCAGGAAGCAACCAGAATAATATAATATTTTAATATATGCTTTTATATTCATCCGTAGAGGTTTTAATGCAGAACTTTATTTAATTTTTAAAATTTATTATACATAAGTGTTGACTTATTTGCATGTGATTCCATGCTCAATATTATTTCTTATATTAACTCAGTTCAAATATAATGGATTTCTTAATTTTGGTGGTTAATGTTTGATATTATTGATTTATATAATATAAATTCAATTAAAATATTATTAAGCACCTAAAATAATAAAATAGCTTCAAAATAAACCCAAAATCAACTTTTAATTAATACCAAAGTACTTGTAGGTATTACAGTCTATCATTAGTACAACAGACTAAGATAGAACAATATAACAGAATACTTAAAATAATAGGACAGAACAATTTTTTAAATACATATTAAAATTTTAAATTACAGAAGTTAAACATATGATTTCATAAATATAAGAGCAAATATTATAAAAATTACACAAAAGTTACAAAAGATATTAATATAAATAATCTAATTCACATATTTACATTAAAAAAGTAATATTTTATGGTATCTAAAATAAATCATTAAAATGATGAATCTCAGTTTTTCTGTGGTCATTTTCATAAGGAATAAACCTTATATCTTGTTTGGTTATTGCATATAGCAGGTGTGTTAATGGTATCTAAAATAAATCATTAAAATGATGAATCATTCAGTTTTTCTGTGATCATTTTCATAAGGAATAAACCTTATATCTTGTTTGGTTATTGCATATAGCAGGCCAGTCAAACTCATTCTAATTCAAGGGCCATTTAATGAGCCTGTAAGATTGCTGCGGGCCACATCATATTTAAATTTTTTTTTTTAAATTACACTTTAGAATAAGGATTCAGAAATATACGATAGGATAATTAAAAACATTGTGTAATCAAATGAACATATTGCAAAAATATATAATTATTACATAATTGCTTTTAATTATGCACGTTTTTTTTTATTTAATTCCTCGCTATTAATTTTTAATTTTTTATTAAGCATTAAAAGTCACATTTTCTGTACAAAAACAAAAGCGTTCATTAAGATTTTATAAATTTCAAATATCCACAACATACATACATTTTTTAAATAAGTTAATAAGATGACAAATAAATCTTTGACAAGCCCGTTAGCATATCCTTTATAGATGTCCTTCAAAGAGAGATTGTTTGGAAGTTGATTATTGTATTTGGCTATCCAAAAAAATATAGGTTCTCATTTATGACTGTTTTTTGGTAAGAAATTTCGCACAAAACGATGTAGTCCTTGCAGGAAAGCATTAGTTTGTGTCACCAATCCAAAAATCATCTGTACATGTATGTTTGATAATGCCACTCGAAAAAAACTTGTACAACAAATTTCATTAAAATCAAACTAGTGCATCAAGTTTGATATAGCTATGAAGCGAGAATTACTTCCTCTTATCTCATAACATATTGTTCTCATTTTCGTTTTAGTTAAGAGCGTTGGGGCCACAAAAAATCACTTCGTGGGCTGCCAGTTTGACACTCCTGGCATATAGCATAATATGCATTTCTTCAAATATTGTTTATTATTTATCTTCTAATATTTATTTTGTAATGGACAATGTCCACTTTAGATAGTGTGCATGCGTGATAGTATCATAGCCACCTATTGGCAAAATTTATAATCTGTCAACCATGACACCATGTGTATCAACGCCTGTAATGTATTGTCAAATCAAAACATCGTTTGGGGAAAACAATGAATGATATTCCTGAAATAAAAAAGTAAATTATTGAACAATATTTGGAAGCATCCTCAAGCAAAAGATATGAGTATGTCATTTATAGTTATATCAAATCAATGTTCATAGCCAAGCTCAATATGATGGAATGGGCTTTAAAAATAAAGTTCAAGCAAGCCAAAGAAGTATATACTGTTTTGTTGTTGCTCTTCTGAAAAAAATGGAAATCACTGAGCCAAAGAAGTGTATACTGTTTTGTTGTTGCTCTTCTGAAAAAAATGGAAATCACTGATTTGTATTACGAACATCCTGCTGGATAAATATTTTTAAAATTTATATAATATTTAGAATTCGTTACAATTAAATATTAAAGAAATTTTATATTTCATCAAATTAAAAATGTAAAATTCTAAAACATGAAATTATTTTTATGAATTTTTTTTCACAAAATTTAATTTTAATTAAATTACTATTATGCTTATTTGATGTAAAATATATTTATTTATATAGTTATTTCATTAAAATGAATAATTATTCTCATTTGTTTTTCTAATACTTTCTTGTTTGAGATCCAAGGAAAAATAGAAGGAACAGCATCTAGTTTTAAATAACTTCATTTTGAATGAAGCAAAGATTCGAAATCACTTTCCACAAAATAAGCTTAAACAAACTCATATTCCTTGTAATTTGGAAATGTTTGCCAACATCACAACAAATTTTTACAATCTATTGCTTCCCAATATTATCATATATTGGAAAACAAGGCCTTGTTATACCAGCAGGTGCTTTTCCATTATAATTTTTGTATAACGGTACTGAACACAACTCATGTTTTCAAGCGATACCAGTCATGGAATTGTTTCCTTTTATCGCCACCAGATAGCGTGTGTGCAAAGTGGACATTGCCCATTGTATTATTATTTCTTAGGCCATTTCAGTCTGTTTTCTATGAATGTTTCAAAATTTTTTAGTATATATAAAATAAGAAAATAACTATGCTGGAACATCTTAATCATTATTTAAAGCTTAATAAATGGCTTAAATAAAAATATAAAATCAGATAAACGGTATATTTAAATATCAAAGAATGAAGAAATTTATCAAAAGTTTTCCTTTGTAAATGTAATTGAAAATTTAATTGTTTGTTTATACATGTTGTAAAGCAATGCAAAACTAATGACTGCAGCATTGCAAGACAATAAGCTATTTTTAGAAATGATTAATTATCAAAACAAACATTTTGGTTGTGCAAGTGATAAAGTGCAGAAATTTATTAGTTTACAGAGTAATCAATTCATGTCATCCTCTTTACAAATTAATTATGTACCGAACAAAACATTGATAAGAGGTCATTCTTTTATTCTCACATCGGTCAGTGGTAAATGTATTTAGATTAGATGATATCAAGAGCCAAGAGAGCTCATTCTGAAGATGGATTTCCATTCTGTAACACATGATTGCTAACTGAGACAGGAAAGTGGAAAGTGAGTTAACTCTTAAACTAAAATATGATACATTAAATAATAATGAAAATAACAATAAATAATAAATAGAGAAAAAAGAGCATAATAAAATAATAACAAGATAGATCAGAGTTAACTTTTTCACATATTTATAATAATTAAATTTTGTATACAGGCAATAGCCAACTTATGTTGGTGAATCATTTACTGAAACATTACATAAATCAAAACATACATATGTTGGAGCATATGCTATACAGTACTAGTGTTAGTCATAACATTAAAAATGATTATATTAAAGAATAAGCATATAAATTCAAATAGTAAAGCAGTTGTTTACCATTGTAGAGGATCAGATTCAATTCCAAGTTCCAGACCTTCAGTTTCTCTGGAGGGTCTAGGTTTTTTTATTTTTATTTTATGCCCCCTTTCCAATCAGGGAGATTACTAAGGAGGCCAGTTCCAACCATGGGGCTGCACCCCCACCCATGGAGGGGGGTCAGATAGTGAAGGACAGGAATCATCAGGCCGGGCCCAGCACCCCAGAAAAATCCGGTACTAGACCTGGGGCGTGAACTCAGGTCCTCCTGCATGTCACACCAACGCGTTATCACTCGGCCAGAGAGTCTAGGTTTGGACCTATTTTTGTTACCTAAAAATAATCCTATGTAAGTATAGATCTTTGTAAGTTGGGGATTGTCTATATTTGAATTTTTCAAAAATTAAAAATATGTTCACATGTGCAAAATTTAAAAATCAAATATTTATAAGTAGAAGACTGCCTGTGTTTAGAACAATCAGTTTGGAATGTTGATATTTTGTTTGTATTGTCGATCCTAGTATCGACATAGTATCAATGATAAATTAATACTTAATTTACCATTGACATTAATATCAGTGGTTATTAATAATTAATTTCTCAGAATATCCTATAAAATTTTTATTCTTATGATAATATTTGGGATAAAATTTTGCATATAGAAAATATATCTATTAGAATGAATTATTCTTTGCATATTTATAACAGGGCTGGGGTGTCGGCAGTTTTAGGAGGTGTCAGTGTCGGCAGTAACTTTCTCACTGCTCATAATTTATTAGTTTTAAATTTAAAGAATGTATTAAATAATTATTTTATTTTTTGGTGAATAAATAATTTTCTCAGTAATAAATATTCAATAAAAATGTGTTCTAAAAAATCATTTGTGCATGTTTGCTATGAGAAGAGTCAGTGTCGACAAAAAAAAATGTAGGTGTTGGTTTTGGCACATTTTCCTGCAGACACCCTAGTCCTGGTTTGCAGTAAATTTTTATTTCATTGATAAATTTTTAAAATATTTAATTTTTATAATCTTTAATAGCTTTATATATGTTTGTGTTTTATTAAAATTTTTATTAGATAATATGTTTGAAATAGTTTGAATATTTTAATGTGAGAAAATACACTTAAATTGTTGTAATAAAATATGATTCACTTTTGATCTTTGATTATGAAATACAATAAATACAATTGTGCATGCTTTCCTGCTTAATTATAAATGTTATCTATATGTTATAAATCTGAAAAACTCACTTAAATATTTGCTTCTAACACAAGAATGATAAATTATTTTTTATGAAACAAATTGCTTCTTAGTGGATTTCTGCAGGAAGATTATAAGAGAAGTATTCATTAATATATATCCTCAAGGATCTGCATAATTTTCATAAATTAGTTTATATAAAACTCAAGATGGAAGACTAATGCTATTTGGGTAACCTCATTGAGTTACAATGACCATGTGACCTTGTCAGAAATTTAAGATGTAATAAAATAAATGTACGACATTTATAAATCTTTCAGATTGACATCAAAGCTATCATGTCCATATTTAATATAATATTTCATACAATATATAAGAAATTTTGTAAGCATATTATAAATTAAGACAAAAATTGCTTAGTTTTTTCATTAGGGAAAGATTTTCCTGGCTATTTTCAGGAAGTTCATAATAAATAACAAATATTTGTATGTAAAACCTCCAAAACTAAATTTTGAGTTAATGTTTGTTCATATAATTGCTCTACTGTAATTTTTTTAATGGTCAAAATAATTTTTTGTTATTTTAGGATTTTTTTTTAATTATTTAAATGCAGGGAAATCATAAGTTATTCAGAAAAAATGTGGGAATTATGTATAAATTTTGTAGTTGCTTGTCATTGACCACCTTGTTTAAGCATATACAGTTGGACCCTGTTAACATGCAGTTTTACCATGGCTACCTTGATAAGCAATCACTTGTGATATCACTATAATTGCTCTACTGTAATTTTTTTAATGATCAAAATAATTTTTTGTTATTTTAGGATTTTTTTTAATTATTTAAATGCAGGGAAATCATAACTTATTCAGAAAAAATGTGGGAATTATGTATAAATTTTGTAGTTGCTTGTCATTGACCACCTTGTTTAAGCATATACAGTTGGACCCTGTTAACATGCAGTTTTACCATGGCTACCTTGATAAGCAATCACTTGTGATATCACTCCTAGACATCTTCGTCATTAAATCTCGTGATCAGTGACATTAGCTGAATGTTTAACCATTTTGTATTGGTCAAATCACATGGAAAATTCATATCAATGTTAGAACTTATATTATCACTCAATTTATATTAATACTATAACTCGCGGTTCGCTTAACCTGCGGTTTAGCAATCATGGATCCCGACTGCAACATGTTAAATGGGGTCAGACTATAACTCGCGGTTCACTTAACCTGCGGTTTAGCAATCATGGATCCCGACTGCAACATGTTAAATGGGGTCAGACTGTATTTATTTCATAAATGAAATTAAACACTTAAAGCAATATTAAAACAAAATATTAATTTAAACAATTATTATTATTTAATTTACATTGAGTTTCAAATTTAAAAAAATATATTTTTAAAAATTTATAGAGGAAGAATTGAAGAGACTTAAAGCTGCTTTAGCATCTGATGGTGCTTACCATGAAATTGGTTTCACATATGAAAATGAAACGGAAAATACACAATCATCTACTTCTTCTGAAGAAATGAAAGGTAAAAACAATTCATATTTGATTAATAAGCAGTTATACAAAAATAATATAAAATGAATTTTGCATAGTCGTAGTTTTATTTATACTAAATTCATAATTTATATATTTCTCATCTTAATCATCATTACTCAATAAATTTGCTTTTTAAAAACTATTTTTATATGTAATTTCGTTTTTAAAATGCTATAACTATGGTTTCTAGCACTATTTGCATTGATTAAGCATTTCTAAATTAAATAAAACTTTAATATCAGAAACATTTTTGATCAGTTTCTCAGTCCTCTTCAGTTGATTTATGAAAGAATAAACAAACAAAAGAACATTTTATAAAACTTTTTAAAATTATTTGTTAATTATATAACAATTTGTTGTTATTTTACTAATTATTTCACAAAAATTATTTATAAAAAACCAGTTTCTCAGTCCTCCAATTGATTTATGAAAGAATAAACAAACAAAAGAACATTTATAAAACTTTTTAAAATTATTTGTTAGTTATATAACAATTTGTTGTTATTTTACTAATTATTTCACAAAAATTATTTATAAAAATAAAAATAAACATCATAATAAAAATAATTTACATAAAATTTTAAACAAATTATTATTCTGACATTTAATCAAATGTTTTTTTTAATAGAAGAAGTAGATGAACAGTATGTTGTTCCACAAGGCCTCATTTTGCCTAATGGCATTCAATTGGTATGTTTTAATTGATAATATATTTAATTCAAATAAATTTTAAAATATTTGCATATTTTTAAATTATTTCTAATTTTAAAAATTTTCATAGCCTCCAACAATGAAGTTACACACTATAATTGAAAAAACAGCTATGTTTGTAGCACAACATGGTGGCCAAATGGAAATCATCATTAAAATGAAGCAGTCTTCTAATCCACAATTTGATTTTCTTTCTTTTGATCATTCATTAAATCCTTATTATAAGCATCTAGTCAACAGTATCAAATCTGGAAAATATGTACCACTTAGTAAGTAAATATATTATTTTTATTGCTATTTGATAAATTAATGATTACAAATGGAGTTTTGATTATGAAATGATTGATTAATTTTAATGCTTGCAGATATTTGTTTTATATGCATTCAAATTATATAAATTTGACTTTATAAAATGTCCCAATATTTGTTTAACAAATAAAAAAAAAAAATAATAATTATACACTGCATATATAAGCAATATACCTAGACATTTGCCCAAATAATCCCTTATAGGTGAATAGTGTGAAATAATAGAGTATATACATTATATGCTATAAAGTAATCACTGAATTGTACCTATATTTATAATAAGGAACTTCTTGGTTAGTAGTGTAGAGAAGTGTGCTAGAATTTCTCATTAAAAGATTGTAGAATCTAATCTTTCACACTGTTACTTTTTTCAGAAAGTATCCAGCCTTTGTTGATCTAGGCCATTCATATTAAAAGATAAAATATTAAACAATATTTGAAGAAATGATTGTTATAATCAGAAATAATATTTGTACATCTCATAAATTCTGATCCTATAGTAATTATTATATACATTGATTCCATTTAATTGGGCCATTGGTTACTTGCAGCAGCTGCTTAATTGAGCCAAATCTCAAAGAACGGAAACCAAACTAATAAACTAATACATAATTTACAGGGAAACTTTTTGCTTAATTGGGACAGCATACAGAAAAGAAATTTAGCAATTTTTAGGAATTTTTTGAAAGTATGTCAACACTGCATACACTATTATTTGGTAATGCTAGTATGATGCAAATCAGTTATCTATTGTTGTGTGTCTGGCAAGTATACATCTACTTAAGAGTCTACTGTTATTATATATTGTATCTAGCTTTATTCATTTACAGTTTCTATTTTATTTAAAATTTTTAAATCTTTGCCAATATGCCAAGAAATGATTTTACACTTTCAAGTAAAATTGCTTTGCTGGATAAAATTAAAAGCCAGCCATTTAATACAAGCCATTGTAGACTTGCTGATATAACTGCTATACTAAAATCTACAATAGTGCATCTCCTACAATAAGAAAATCAACTGTGTGAAGAGTGAGCATTACAGAAAGAAATTCCAGGAACATCCCAAAGAAAGCATGATAGAAAGGATTCAGAAGTTGAAGAAACATTAGATCAATGGTTTTCTATAGTTTGTGGGTAAAGCGTGAATATCAGTGGCCCAGTGTTAAAGACAAAGTCAGAGGAGATCACTAAAAAAGTTAATAATTAGATACCTATTTTAATAAAGCATTAAAATAGGTACCTAATTATTATTATTTTTTGCCTATTTATTTACCTATGAATTACATATTTTATTTTAGAATTTATTACCTTACTTATTTATTTATTTACCTACATATTACATAGTTTATTTTAGAATTTATTATTAGTTTGCTTAATTGGGCCAAAATGGATTAGTCCTAATGTGTCCCAATTAAGTGGAATTGGCTGTATTTAATATTCTTTATAAAGGAAAAAATAAATTATTTTGTTATCATAAAGGACACGAAGCAAATGCGGAGCAAAGCAAAGATAACAGAAAATTTTTTTTTCAACCTTCGCTCATGTTGTACTGTGCCGCAGCCTGTTTACATTGCAGTAGAGTTATTTCTCATGTTTCATGGATTTGCCCAATAGAGGTTGTTTGCGGAGTGGGGTTGATTTGTTATTAAAAAGAAGTGATCATATATTTTTGGTATACTTGTAATTTCATGTCATATAGATATGATTTTTTTGTACTTCTAAAACAAATTCTATATCTGAATCCCAATCACACAGTTGAACTTTTGCCATTTTCAAGTATATAAAACATTTGTTTCTATTGGTTGATTGCTTCCTTTGTGTCTTGCTGCACTGTACAAGGTTGTTCAATAAGTTCGCGGAGCGCCATCTATTAGTCAAAATTAGAACTAAAACTTCGACGCCATTTTCATATTTGTTCTTTCTTAGAAACACGTCAAAAGTTTCATTTCGATCTGTTAATTTATTCATTGTTTAACCGCCCTTTATATCTAACGTGTTGTGCCTTTTTTTCAATATGGATAAAATTGAGCTTCGTTTGAAGAAAATCGTTTTCCACGGAGATTGTTTGAGGTGTGGGAAGAGCCAGAAGTCGGAGGGAGCTAAATCTGGCGAATAGGCTGGATGTTGCAACAATTCGTACTTCAATTCAGTTATTTTAGCAATGGTTTTTTGAGCTGTGCGCGCAGGTGCGTTATCTTGGTGGAAAATGATTTTCTTCTTCTGTAATCCGGGTCTTCTTTCACGAATTTTTTCGTCTAATTGATTCAAAAGGTTACAATAATAATCCGAATTGATTGTTTTGCCAGTTTGGAGGTAATCTATAAACAAAATTCCTTTTGCATCCCAAAAAACTGATGCTAACACCTTCTTGGCTGATTTTTGCACACGAACTCGCTTCGGCGCCGAAGAGCCGGGTTCACACCACTCCTTAGCCTCCTGTTTTGATTCAGGATCATGATGGTAGACCCAAGTCTCATCCATTGTGATAAATCGACGGATAAAGTCGCTTTTATTCTTCTTAAAACGCTCCAAATGTTGCTGGCAAAGTCGCATCCGAATGTGTTTTTGCTCCATCGTTAGAGAATGCGGCAGCCATTTTGCACATAGTTTTTTGAAACCCAAATTAACACTCAAAATATTGCTCACTGTGCCCAATGAAATGCCTAAAGCCTCTGCTAAATCTCTTTCAGTCAATCGACGGTCTTCCAATACCATATCCGGTATTTTTCCGATGATTTCCGGTGTTGATGCAGTTTTTGGACGTCCCTCTCGCAGATCGTCTTCAAGGCTGGTACGACCACTTTTGAACAAACTAGCCCACTTGCAAACCATTGTTTTTGAAGGAGCAGATTCACCCAACACATTCACCATTTCGGTATGAATTTCCATTGCCTTTAAACCTTTCTTTACAAAGAATTTAATAACTGCACGTTGCTCAATTTTATCCATATTGAAAAAAAGGCACAACACGTTAGATATAAAGGGCGGTTAAACAATGAATAAATTAACAGATCGAAATGAAACTTTTGACGTGTTTCTAAGAAAGAACAAATATGAAAATGGCGTCGAAGTTTTAGTTCTAATTTTGACTAATAGGTGGCGCTCCGCGAACTTATTGAACAACCTTGTATTGTTTGGGCTTGTTAATTGGTCAAAGTTCAACTCTTTCATCTCCTTTTGCGTGAATACACACGCTAACTTGAGCAGCCACACAGGGAAAGCTAGTCCAAGATGCACTGTACGCACATAATTGTGCAAAGTTGCTTTCTTATGCTTTGCTTCGCATTCAGTGTGTCATGGCCTTAATTTGTAAAGACAAAATTTTTTTAAAACTGTATCATAATTTGCATATTATACATCTGATTAAAAAAACTTGTGAAAACTATATATTTGTTCTCAGACTGAAAGTATTACAAAAGAAACAAGAAAACATATTGGCAAATGTATTAAAATTAAATATAAAATAAAATTTGATATAATTATCAATTTAAAAACCATCAAAGTTGAAATATTGTATTTCATGATCAAAGTTATGTTTATTCTGTTGTTTACTTGTCACATATCTTTACTTGACACCCTTAATTATCTTGGATCACTCCATCTAATAAGATCCATCCTTTTTCTAGCAAATAAGACAGAAAGCTTGATTCTTTTGATTTCAGGAAAAGATTTATGACTGCCTGAAATATGATTTGTTATTTTTTTTGCATAATTTTGATAAAGTATTGGATTACTTAAAAAATTCATTAAAAAATCAACAATCTTTTGTGAATAAATTATTTTGTTGAGTTAATAAAAAAAACAATTATTGGAAAATAAGATTTTTGTGCATTCAGAAGATTTGTATTAAAAAATTACAAATATTATTTGTGACAAATTTCAAAGAAAATTTTCAATTCTGCAGTCTATAAGAGATAGTTGATGCACAAATAAACATGTGCCCACTATTGGGTTAATGATTTTTTTAATTATAATTTTATTTAAAAAATTTTTAAATCATAAAATATACAGCTGTCTGACTTTAATCACAATATTAAATCTGATTGCTATTTAATTTATTAATAATTAGTTAGGTATTGGAGTACTATCATAAAGATCTCAGTTCAATTCTTTGCCAAGGCAAATTTTTATTTTGGAAAAATTATCTAAAAGTTCAATTATTAATAGATTATGTCACCGTAGTCTATATTTAATTATTAACTCAACAGATGGTGACATTGTAGTTCCAAGTTAAAAATTATAATTATAAAATTCATTTAATTCCAGAAATATTTACTAGCAAATTATTTGGCTAGTTAGTATAAAATAAATGATTTCTTTCTTTCAGAAGCCCCTATAAAAGATGATGATGATGACGATGATGACCCTGATGGACATTATCTACATCCTAGTCTTTTTGCACCAAAATCTGATAATACGCCAGTAAGTTTTCTTTTTGATATTTTAATAATATAATCTTTGATATTTTCTACAAGTATAATACTGTGAACAAAAAATAGAAATAAATGAAATTTGAATAAGGATGATATTTTTTAAAGTATTAATAAGAAATATGATGGTTGTAATCTGATTTGTTAAAAATAGGAGAAATTCATCAAAATTGTGAAAAAAATAGTATTTTTATTGGATGCCATATACAGGTAGGCCTCGATTAGCGCGAATAATTGGTTCCACGAATTTCTCTCGCTAATCGAAGTATTAACTCTATGGAAAATATGGTAATTGGTTCTTGTTTTGATCCGGCCATGGAAAATATGGTAATTGGTTCTTGCTTTGTGAGATTCTGGCCATTTAGCCAGTTCACGATGAATAACCCCAATAAACTTAACACTAACTGTTTAAGAAATACAAAAGTTAACTCTTAAATAGGTGAGATTCCGGCCATTAGCTAACTTCACAATGAATAACTCTTAAATAGTTAAGTTTATTGTAAATATTTATTTTCATATTTTACATCATTGTTCATCAAAACCAACCGCCAAATCAAAACTAAAATAGTGAATCGGAAGCTGAGCGCCGCCTGGCTGCCAATTCTGGGTCGAGAATTGAGTGAATAGGTCGATTGTAAGACCATGCTATGTAAAGACACAGTTGGGCAATTTGTCATAAGTAAATGGATTTATGGCTCCATCTTATATAAAAAACATCATAAAAATATTTATCTAATGAAGAATATTCTGATATAGATTAGCTCACTTTCTCTCTCTCTGCATCTTTAAGAAAGTACAATATATACTAATAAATATCAATAAAAATGTGAAACTCATGCATAAACCAATCCCAAACTTTCAAATGTTAGAGCACTATGGCATTCATTGAAAAAAAATTTTAATTTCTTTTATAATTTAAAAAATTTTCCAAATTTAGTTCACTATTAGAATAAATAAGGTTACTTTGACGAAATGCCAGACTTACAGCATTGCAATGCAAAGAAAAAGCTAGGTGTAGGATGTAATCATGTTGTATATCTCTATAATATGATTTTATTGAAGTGTCTGTTGGCAGAAAATATCAAAGAAATATTAAAATTTTTTGTCATTTCTGAATCTCAATAAAAATATTTAGCAAAGTTTAAACAATAAAATATCAGATTTAAAAAAACAACAGAAATTTTGCTACAATTGACAGAAAGTTGACCTGGTACACATGGGATCATTGGAAGTGCAAATCTAATGTCTAAAATTAGCTGAAAATAGTCATTTCATATTTTATAAATGATCAGAACTATCTGGGAACATATAAATTATCTATTAGAAACATTGAAGATTATATTTCCATTTTATATTAACTGATAATATGTGCATTAGGGCCAGCCATATTTACTTATTAAAAAAGATCAATCTTCAGATTTCTGTCTTATTTTTGAAGTTCTCAGTAAATTAATATTTTTGAATTTATTTAAATATGAACATTCACATATATCCACATATTTTAATAATATGATTGAGAGGAAATAAGACAGTTTTTAGAAAAAATGTTGCTTATCTACCTGCTACTGTAGAACATCTACTAGTGAAAAGAGGATGAAGCATGACTGCATTATTTATTTTCAGTGATATTAGTGAAGTATCCAATATTTACATAACTACAAAAATATTAATAAATTAATATTTTTGTAGATAGATATACATAGCTATATATCTTTAACAAAAAAAAAATCTATAAAATCTATAAGATAATGATCTTTGTTAGGTATAAATATGACGGATTGTCTAACTAGCATGAAGTACAAACGATTCTGCTTAATTTTGGTCCAATTAAGCAGCTGCTCCAATTAAATGAACTAATAAATAAATTCTAAAATAAAATTTGTAATACATATATAAATAAATAATTCGGTAAAAAAATAATAATTAGGTACTTATTTTAATGTTTATTAAAATGGATACCTAATTATTAGGTTTTTAGCGATTCCTGACTTCGCCTTTAACATTGGGTTGCTGATATTCATTCCTCACTTGCTAATTATAGAAAAATCATTTGATCTAATGCTTCTTTGACTTCTGGATCTTTTCCATCATGCTTTGGATTTTCTTGGAATTTCTTTCTGTAATGCCCACTCTTCATGCAATTGATTTTCTTGTTGTAAGAGATGCGCTATGGTAGATTTTAATACACCAGTTATATCAGCAAATTTATGATAACTTGTATTAAATGGCTGGTTTTAATTTTATCCAGCAAAGCAATTTTACTTGAAAGTTTAAAATCATTTCTTGACATCTTGGCAAAGATTTAAAAATTTTAAATAATAACACTGTAAATGAATATCTCTAGGTACAGTATATAGTAGTATAGATTCTTAATCAGATGCTGGTTGACATATTTTCGAAAAATCCCCAAAATATGTCAAAAATTGTTAAATTCCTTTACTGCTACTGTCCGAATTAAGCGAAAAATTATCCCAATCAAGTGTTTAAATTATATATTAGTTTATTAATCTGGTTTTTGTTCTTTGAGCTTTGGCCCAGAAAAGCAGCTGCCCCAATTAACTGGTGGCCCAATTAAGCAGAATGGACTGTATATATGGTAATTAGTCTCTGATTTTTCATTTCATTACTACTATGGTAGTCATGATTGCTCTTCTGATTTCTTCTAAGTGTAAAGAAATAGAATGTACTAGTAATCTTATGCAAAAAAAAGCAGTTTTATAACTAAGGAAATTGAATCATTAAATTATAAAATGATATACTAAAATATGATGATTCACATAAGTTTAGCATAAAGGCTGTAGCCGGATAAGCATTGGAAAGTGGCCTTTACATCGATTTGGCTAATTTTTTTTTAGAGGTTGCTTTCTAGTTAAAATTTTACTTTTGACAAATATTAATGTCGAAATACCGATTGTTCTTCAGAAAAAAAATAATTTTGAATTTTGAAAAATAATTTTTTTCTCAGGAAATGTTGTTGCAACATACATGAAATTAGGTTATGGTATAGAGGTACATAAGGTCTATTACTGGTAATTTTTTTGCGATTCTCACTCTACAGGAAATGTGGAAAATAATGAAAAAAAGTTTAAAAAATAAAAAAATATCTTGTCTTTGGAGGGCAATCACCATTTTTTCGTCAAATATTCCTCATACCTTCCCTATAATATATATTAATTTCAAAATTTTCCAATTGGTATAACATATTCATATTTGTAATATTTTACATTCACAGTGAATTTTTCTCGAAAGTTGAAAACGCCAGTTCTTGGCATTGAGCAAACACTGATAGATTATAATTTCTTTTTGTTGTCACCTGGTTTAGATGTTCTACGAAAAGGATTCGGGATTTTTAATTTGAGCAGCCGGCAAAAATAGAAATTAATAAACAGATTAAGCACATGATTATTTGAACAATCTGATTACGCATGACAAATGAGACATTGAAAATTCTGTTTTCTTTCTCAAAGCAACAGCGTTCATTTTGTATAGAAAACCAGACGACGAGAAAAATCATAAGACCTGCCGAAACCCTGACAAAATTATTCAGAAATGAACAAATACCAGTTAATATTGAAGACGATAGTGACAATGATTAAATTAAATGTCGTTTAGGATTTGTATATTTATGATTTCTTTTTTGACATTTCCCGTAGATTTTGTGACTTAATAAAACTGATAGTATATAGTTTTTATTATTAAAAATTAACTTTTATACCTCGCAGTATATATAGACACAGATAAGAATTATTTGAGAAAAAAATAATAAATCAAGTACTTAGCACACACTGCAGTTTAAAATAATTTGGAATTTAAGCAGTGAAATAGTAACAAACGGTTTTAAATCAAGTGCAAAACATTTTTTTTATTTTTTGACCCTTTTCGTTGTTTCAATAAAGATACGGACATAATACTTAACTATATTAATTTTTCATTATTTCCTACATTTTCTTTGCAGTGAGAATAACAAAAAAATTACCAGTTATAAATCTTTAGTATTCTATAATAGAATTAAAATCTCAAGATTTCATAACGCGGTTTAACGCGGACATCATTTTAAAATCCCGAAGCCTTTTCATAGAACATCTAAACCACGTGTGACAGACAGAAATTCTAATCTATCAGCGTTGGCTCAATGCCAAGGACGGACGTTTTCAAGTTTTGAGAAAAATTCGCTGTGAATGTAAAATATTACAAATATGAATATGTTATACCAATTGGAAAATTTTGAAATTAATATATATTATAGGGGAGGATATGAGTAATATTTGATGAAAAAATGATGATTGCCCTCCGAAGACACAATATTTTTTTATTTTTTAAACTTTTTTTTTCGTTATTTTCCACATTTCCTGCAGAGTGAGAATCGCGAAAAAATTACCAGTAATAGACCTTATGTACCTCTATACCATAACCTAATTTCATGTATTTTGCAACAACGGTTCCCGAGAAAAAAATTATTTTTCAAAATTCGAAAATATTTTTTTTCTGAGGAACCATTGGTATTTTGAGGTTAATATTTGTCAAAAGTAAAATGTTACCCAGAAAGCAACCTCTAAAAAAAAAATCAGCCAAATCGATGTAAAGGCCACTTTCCTATGCTTACCCGGCTACAGCCTTTGACTATGAATTCTATATTGATATTCACAGTTTAATTTCAATTAAGATAAAGGATTCAAAAATATTTAGAAAAAATAATACTCTTGATGCACTGAAATCAAACCCTAATTTTACAGTTCTGTAGTTTATAATTCCTGAATTAGTATTCAAGATGATTTTCTAGAGCATTACTTTTGCAAATACTGAAGTTTTACTATATATGGAAACTTAAACTGTCTTGAAAATACATCTCAACTGTTAGAATTTATTCTGTTAAAGAGATCTACTAAAAATTCATATCATTTTATTATATCATGAATCATATCATATATATCATTTTATAAATTTTATTTCAAAAGTTCGAATATAAGGATTTTTCTACATTTTATTATTGATTTTGCCAAAACATTTCACTTTATATTCATACTATTGTGGTATTTTCATTCTAGATTTACAATTGAATTTTCATAATTCCCCCTTTATTTAAAAGTTAAAATATATAAAGTAAAACTACACAAGTAAATACTGTACTTGAGTATCAATCAGTCTCAGTCAATAAAGTATCATTCTCACAATAAAGTATCCATTCAATACTGCTAATCTCAAAAAATATTTTAACTGTGAAATTTTGGGACAAATGTTTATAAAAAAAAAAAATTTATAGGAAAAATTCAAAAATATGATTGTGTGAATAATAAACAAGCTGCTATCTTTCTGTTACAGGTTGATGATCAAAAATCCAGCAATCAATATTCCGGTTCCATCAGTTTTTTGGCATGAATGTTGGAGCGCATTTTTAAATTTACCATCTTGGCATACCATTGTTTTATGGAAGCGCTGTTTATGTTTTGACAGACTTGTACTCCATATTCAGATGTTTGGTCATGCTTGCTTGGTCAGGGTTGACAGATTGGCTTTTTCAACACCAAATGAACTCTTTTTGACATTTTTTTAGACATAGTTGGCATTAATTTTTTTTTAACATTTTGACGTTTTTTTCTGGCTTTTATTGTTTATTGGCATTATATAAAATCTTTTAACTTTTTTGAGGGTACAGAGTAACAAATTAAAATTTTGCAGAACTATTTTATTTAGTTGAATTCACATCCTGTAGAACTACAGTTTTTTATGTAGTTATTGAGCATTAAAATTCTATTTGCTTTTCATTTAGTGTTTAATTTTATTGCTTTAAAGCACTGTACAAATAGTTCTTTTCTGTTATATATATAAAAAACAGAAAAGAACACACACACACACACACACACACACACACACACACCCACACACCAAAAATCCGGAATTGTCAAAAATCTGGCAATCCTCAGGTCCCGAGGTTGCCAGATTTTTGATTATCAACCTGTATAAGCAATAGATTGTTTTTGATTGCTTTGATCTAAATGGCTAATACTTGGAAATAACAACACTTAACAGTAGGTGATAAATTATACCTAAATTTAATGAAATGTTTTCTGTTGATAAACATCAGCTTCAACATCAAGAATAGATATTCTATTTTTGATGCTGAAAATGGTTATCAACCAAAAATGTTTCATTAAATTTAATTGTAATTTATCAACTACTGTTAAGTGCTTTTATTTCCAAGTATTATGTTTATTCCTAGTATCAGCAATAAGTTAAAATAGTACTACAGTGAAACCTCACCTAATGGACACCCCTCAATAATGGACACTTTGTAATTCCCCGGCAGTAATACATGGATGTCTATGGGAGCATCTCCCCTCAAAAGCAGACACCCTCAATAACGGACACGGACACTTAAATTTCGATAATAACAGACAATAAAAACTAATAAAAGTACCATATTACAGCTCAAAATTGAAAGACAAACGAAAATCGTGAAAAAATTTTTTTATTTTTAATAGTGATTCCATAGGATTGAAATTAATAGCAGAAGTAGAAATGCATCTGGAGAATGAAGTTCAAAAACGTAAAATAAAGCAAAGTAAGATGTCAGATTTTTTCCCCAAAGTGTAGAATAGTATATACCACCCCTGAGATTACATTCATATTTTATAAGTTTTCAAGTTTTATAATAATACCGTATCAATAAGTAGCATTCAAAATATTAATTTATAATCTATCTTCTTTATGTAAATTATATATTTATGTTTTAATTTCTTTACTGTTTCAAGCTACAGTATACAGTATTTGTTTATTGTTTGTATGTTGGTATTGCAAAAGATAGTATAAATAAATAAATAATGATTAAAATAAACATTTAATGCTAAATTTATCGACTTTGTTACTCATATAACGCGAAAATTCGTATCGTGCTAAATCACACCAAGCGAAAAAATGGATGGCTCAGATGGCCATTATCCTCAATAGCGGACAAATTTCTGTTCCCCAGAGGTGGAGGTTTCACTGTAGATGGCTAATTTTTTATTATCTGTTTTTTTTATTTATTTTTTTTATTCAGTAGAAACTGTTTAATTAATTTTGAATTAAAAAGATATTTCAGATTAGTTTATTTTAGGAGAATAAGATTTATAGAAATAGTCTATAAATAATAAAATTTACTTCCAGAAATATTCATATTACTTGTTTATCTGAGAGAATTGAATTTATTTACTCAACTCTGAGTCTTGCTCAATAATATATCATTAAAATGCTATATTGTTAATGATTTCATATTGTTACTAATGTTGATACTGAATAAGTATCATTTATCATTTTGTTTTAAATAAATGTTAGATTATTTGTTTTGTTAAATATGTATTCTTTTTGTAATTCTCTATACTATTCCACATTCTAAGTTTGCCTCTTGGCATCTTCATCTTTTTGATCACAATTATTCTAAATTTCTCTCTTGATGGGAGAGCATTAATCTTCACATCTGAAGTCAGAAATCCTGATTATTGATATTATGGATAATGATCAATTGGATATCTAAATTTATTCATTGACAATGATCAATAAATTCTAATCATGGTCTCTACAATATTATACAATCTTTTTCCATGTTTTTCTTTTATATAAAGTGCAATATTATTTGTTTTAATTTTTATGCCTTTTATTATTAATGTGCAATATTATCTACTAGAAAATATATTTATTAATAAGTTTTAAGTAATATTTTCACAATAATTAAACATGTTATAAGTTTGATAAGCAGTTTACTTATAAATAATATAATTTAAAAAGAAAAGATGATGATAAAATTATTTTTTATAGGGCTTAACAGTTGATACAAATGCATTATCATTAGACAGTTATGTATTGCATCAACAATCATTTGGAGTTTATCCACAGCAATCTCCAAATACACATCAAAATTTTGTATATGAGACAGCAGCTCCTCCATCACCAACATTGCCTCAAGTAAGTATTCAATTAACTGAATATTTTTTTTTTTATTACATAACAGATTTAAGATATTGATGATACAACTATTGAGCATCAGTTTCAATTAAAACAGTTGAAATCAATATATAAACATCAGTTTTCTTTCATTCACCTATCCCATGATTAAAAAAAATCCTCATGATTACAATTCCTAATTACTTCTGTCCTTTCCATAATTTTTTAAAATATGTTTAATTGATATTTTATAAAATTATGGAAAGGATAGCAACAATTAGAAGTTTTAATCATGAGGATTTCTTAGATCAATTCTGGATTTCTTTCATTTAAAAAAATAATTAAGGGAGTTATATGCGATTATTAGATAAATGAGTTACCTTATTTTATGGAAATTCTATGCCATCATACAAAAAATATATTTATCTTGATATTCCATGTTTGACTTATTTTATAATGACATCATCAAGTGCCTTCAAATAAATTTTGTAAAAAATGAATTAATATGAAAAGATGTAAAATCCGTTTTCATATTGTTGCATCAAAAGAAATGTACCATTGTATATATAATAATTTACATTATTTTACATTGATAGAGTTCTTATATCCTGTTTCTATCCTATAATTATAGTATGCATGTTAAAATAAATGTGATCACATAACATGTTAGTAACATATAATGTGGTCACATTCATTTTTATTTTTACTTGAAAGCCATTTATTGCAAATTGATTTTGCTATAAATCTTAAAATAAACTATTAAAACTGTAGAAAACTAAAATATTACAAATATTAAAATAAATGTTTTAAACTATTAAGTAGATGGATTGGAAACATTATCAACGTTCAACAAGAGCAAAGGAAGGAAAAGTTGATGAAACCACAAAAACAAGATAAAAGAAAAGAATTTTATTTCACATTTTTTTGCTAAACTTATCTGATGAATGTGAAATAAAATCCATTTTTTAATCTTGTTTTATAATCTTATTATTCTTTCCTTCCACTGCTCTTGTTGAATGTTAGTAATTTTTTCACTCCATCTATTTAGAAGTTTAAAGCATTTTTCTCTACAAATTCCTTAATATAATTCAGTTTCTCTTATTAGAATAAAGTAAATAAATAGTATATTTGTAAAAATCCATTTATTTATCATTAAGAATAGAAAAATATAAAGCCATTCTCAGTTTTCATTTTCAAATACAGAATTCTTTGCTCTATGGAATAAAGAATTCCACTTGATGGATTTATTACACAAAGCTGCTGTTTCCAAAAGAAAATTATGCTTTCTTTTGGAATGACAATTTTATGGAATAGCTATATTGAAGAATTTAATTTATGCAATAATCAGATAAGTGATATTTGCTTTTATATGTAGCATAATTTTCTTTTAAGGTCCAATAAGCTAGTTTGGACTTTGTTTTAATATAAAGAAATGTAAAAAATTGGAAATATGACTATTCCTTCATTTTAAATATTAATATCAAAAACTACATAATTTAAAATTTTCAAGGGATAACTATAGGGATAGTGTTAGTGCCATCTCTGAATTAATTCAGAGATGGCACTAGCACTAATCCAAATTATTTGAAATTGTTAAAATTCTGTTATTGTCAAGGGGTTTTAGGCAGCATTAGGATATAATACATAATTTATTTCAAACATATATTATTAATAGTTTATGAAAATCTAGTTGTGTTCTTTAATATCAATTTTAGTAAAAATTAACACACTCAATTTACTTGATTATTGCAGATAATAGTTCAGTTATAAACTATCATATACAGCAAGTATGTCAGTCACATGGCCTGCTCACTATCATAAACATTTTTTAACAATCACTACATAATTTAATTATTGTCATAATTTGTAAACATTATTAATTAGAACATTAATTAGGAAAGCATTGTTAATTAGAATATTAAATTATTTATACTTAATTTTATATATTTTCTTTACTTATAAAATACAGTTGATTCTACTTAATTGTAATCTTCATTTTACTGGGGGATTTACGCGATTCAAATAATTCTAAACTAGCCAAACTTCCCCCAGCGGTTTATTTTTGGATTAACTGCCAAATTAATAATTATTTTTAAATTTATGCTATGGTGTCACCATCTGTCGGAATAATAATTATTAATTTAAATTTAGGATAAGGTGGCGCCATCTGTTATTTAATAATTGAACTTTAATTAAATTTAATTATTAAATAATAGATGGCGCCACCTTAGCCTAAATTTAAATTAATAATTATTAATCTGACAGATGGTGGCACTGTAGCGTAAATTTAAAATAATTATTAATTTGGCAGTTAATCCAAAAATAAACTGCTGGGGGAAGTTTGGCTAGTTTAGAATTATCTGCTTAATTGGGCCACTGGTTAATTGGGACAGCCGCTTTTTGGGCCAAATCTCAAAGAACGGAAACCAAACTAATAAACTAATACATAAAACAGTCGATTCTGCTTAATTGGACCACCAGGCCAAATCTCAAAGAATGGAAACCAAACTAATAAACTAATACATAATATTATTATTAATACAGTGGATTCCGCTTAACTGGGGCAACGCATAATTGCGCCAAATCTCAAAGAACGGAAACCAAACTAATAAACTAATACATAATTTAGCTTAATTGGGGACAATAGCAGAAAAGGGATTTAGCAATTTTTGTCATATTTTAGGGATTTTTTGAAAGTATGTCAACACTACCTACACTAATATTTGGAAACACTAGCATGATGCAAATCAGTCATCTATCATCATGCGTTTGGCACATATATGTTTACTTAAGAGTCTACTGTTATTATATACTGTATCTAGTGATATTCATTAACAGTGTCGATTTTATTTAAAATTTTTAAATCTTTTTTCCAAGTTGCGAAAGAAATGTTTTTACACTTTTAAGTAAAATTACTTTGTTGGATAAAATTAAAAGCCAACCATTTAATACAAGCCATGATAGACTTGCTGATATAACTGGTGTACCAAAATCTACCTAGTGCATCTCTTACAACAAGAAATCCAACTGTGAGAAGTGGGCATTACAGAAAGAAATTCCAGGAACATCCAAAAGAAAGCTTGATGAAAAGGATCCAGAAGTCAAAGAAGCATTAGATCATTGTCTGCCAAACTGTGCTGCAGCACACTACTGTGTCATGAGAGATTCCAGGTGTGCCACAAAAGATTTAAAAATGTTTAATATAGACGTTTCTCGGTCATAAAATTCAGTCCATTTACGAATTTACGTGATAATAATAATCGCAAAATACCATGACACAAATCTGACATTAACAGAAGAAAATTTAAGAGTCTTGAGAAATGATCCTGTGCACAAAGCTTCACATTCTGAGCTAGAATTGTCAGCATTTTGAATTTCGCTTTGAGCCAATATCTTCGATTAGCTACTACAGCCATTCAATTCTTGTTGATGTTTGGATCGTGGTATCTTTGCGAATTAGGTTTCAAACTCTCATGGAAATGAAACAAAAACAAAATGGGAGCGATTAATGATAGTAAATGAGGAGTTACGTGTATGTTTATTTAATTTAGAGCCATGTCTTGATATGTCGGCATCCTTAATAGTAATTGAAAAATTAATTAATTATTCCTCAAAATCAATCGCATCCTTCTCATTAATAAAATTATTATTTATATTACCTATTTATTAATTTCGATATAATAATATTTTATTATTGTTAGCTATATTAATATTTTGATTTGTGTTAATAAAATAAATTTTTTCGGATTTTTATTTGGTGTGCCGCGAAACAAATTCCCCTACTTCAGTGTGCCGTGAAGTAAAAAAGTTTGGCAGACACTGCATTACATCAATAGTTTTCTAAGTTAGCGGGTGAGGTGTGAATATCAGCGATCCAGTGTTGAAGGGGAAGTCAGAGGAGATCACTATAAAGCTAATAATTGGATACCTATTTTAATAAAGCATTAAAATAGGTGCCTAATTATTATTGTTTTACCTATTTATAACATATTTATTTACCTATGTATTACATATTTATTTCAGAATTTATTATTAGTTCATTTTATTGGTGCAGCTGCTTAATTGGACCAAAATGGATTAATCCCAATGTGTCCCAATTAAGCAGAATCAATTGTATATCTAATTTTTATTCAGTTTTTACATTCCTATAAAACAGCTATTTTTGTAAAGTACAAACAGTTAAGAATGCAACTGATTTAAATGTTTAAGTACTGTGCTCTCAGCTTTTTTCCTTTGTTGTGGCTCTTTCAATATCATTTAATTAAATACTGTAAATAAAATCCTCTGCTAAAATTTTACTATCATAATATATGAAACACAACATTAACAAGATATAGCAATACCTCGCATAGTTTGGTTTCAAATAGTCTTGGCTTCACTATAGTCTGGATTATAATTTTTAATAAAGAATTTTTAATTTACTTTATTTTTTAGAATAAATACAAAATGTAAGTATGCTTGCTACTTACTACCTTTATATGACTCAAATAGCCACTATTTGAGGGGTTGAGACAAGCAGGTGGCTGCTCCAATGTTGCCAAATTTATCTTAACAACATTTGTTATAATGCCTGCCTCTCAAGTGCATATGTGAATTATTTGATCATTTGATAATTTTTAAATTATAATTCCTCATTTAATTGTTTTATTAACAATCATGAATGCTAAAAGAAAATGTGAGTCTGGTTCAACGCCAAATTGTAGTTGTGTCTTGCCATAATACAGGTCTGCTTTGAACTTCTGAAATCAAAAGTTCTTTATTAATGCTGCTGGAATTCATTACTTAAGTTCCACAAGAACAGACTTATCACTGAAAATCAATTCTGAGCGTGTTGTTCAAGCACTTAGCAATTGGTTGCAATCACTTTATGTGAGTTTGGCCAGTTCAATGAAAACCCGTATGTTTGAAATTGACTTCTGTTGCCAGCAGAGGTGGATTTAATGGTGGGCACACCAGGCGCATGCCCCGGACCCCGACTTCTGGGGCCCGCAAAACTCCAACTTTACACATTTTTCTATTGCAGATCATATAGCTTGCGAATTACAATGGCCAATGAGTGGGATTTTCAAACTTTCTATTCAACCAAAATCTTTCAATCTGTACTTATAACTAATCTGTATTACTAAATTAGATTAACCATAGATCGCCAATATAACCAAAAAATTTATATAAAATCAGTGAATAATTATGTACAAGTTTTCAATCAATAGTAAAACCTGATAGTATGTTTATATTCACTTATTTTCATTAACAATCAAACTCCAAATACAATAACAAATAATTACCATATGCCGAATACGAATACTACACTGGCAACACTGCGAAAACTCTGTAGTGACCTACTTCACCTTTTGCTACTCAAAATATAAATAGTACATAATATGTTTTATTTATTTAAAAATATGGTCAATATGTATTTTTATTCCCTTGATTCTCTCTTTTTTTAAGGGGCCCAATATTTTCTTCTGTGCTCGGGACCTCAACCAGTCTTAATCTGCCACTGGTTGCCAGCTACAAAAGACTCGCTCAGTTGCTTATCAGTCTGGCTGTATCCTTATGCAGACTGCCGCTCTGCATGTGGAATGGTGCTGAATGGCCGATTTGGAGAAAGCAAATGCTTTCACCTGCCAAGCGAGCCTTCTTTATCTATTCATCTTTATGGACTCAGACCCATTTTCTGCCTCCTTCTACTGTCTATTATAAATCTTTTATAAAAATTTTAATGTTTAATGCATAAAGAAATAATTATTTAGTAAGAATTTACAATTTAAAAATCATGAGCAAATAAAAATTTCTTGGAACCAATTATAATATTTCCCATAGATTATGTACCTCAAACAGTCTTGGTTTCAACAGTCTGGTAAGAAAGAGGAACCAATTAACAATTAACCAGACTATGCAAGGTATTGCTATATTATATTCCACAAAAACTTTAAAAAACAAAAGTAGTTTTGGCCCTTTAAGCAGACTTTTTTCAGTTACAAATCATTAAAACCTAGTTTTACAAAATATTAAAACAGTGAGAATACTTTTACATTCAAAACGAATACAATTCAAAATACTATATAATAATATTTTACTTTTGTTACCAACACAGAAACTTATAACTTAACTATTTTATTATTAGAAAATTCTATATTAAAATTAATTTACATTCAATGTATAACTATATGCCATAATAATGTACTAAAAAGTGTTCATAACTTCTGTTATATTGGAAGATAACAAAAAAACGAATGTACCATTATTTAGCAGAGCAAACAAGAATTAAATGGTAACGTTTTCAATCTGTTCTAGGACCATCTTCAGCTGTTAGACTTTAAAACCACAGATAAAAAACATGCATCACGTAATATGGCATTTCCAGGCAGGGGAGAGTGCCTGGAACTGGACATGCAGGAACTGGAAGCACTCTCCTCTGCCTGGAAATGGCTTAACACTCATATCACGTGATGAATGTTTATTTATCTGTGGTTTTAAAGTCTAACGGCTGAAGATGGTCCTAGAATGGATCAAAAACGTTACTGTTTAATTCTTGTTTGCTCTGCTAAATACTGCTACATTCGTTTGTTTTTGTTAATAATGTACTAATTGAAATCGAAAAAAATCTGTATATTAAACAAAACTATGTTAAGTAGCTGTAAGAATTACATTATAAACAGTGACGGATTTTCGCACAAGCAGTGGAGACGGCTGCCTCCACTGTCTATGCAAAAATTTTTCATTGTTTATAATCATAAATAGTACTTCCATATAATAAATGTAAATAATTTTATGATAGTACTACATACTACATAGTATAAATAATTAGTAATATATACTTAATTTTTGATATGATTTTTAGCAAGATTTATACACTACAACAATGTTTCTGAATTTAAGTAACCCAATAGTTTTACTTAGTACAATCCAAATGTTCGGGGACTTGGCATAAAATTCCTTACCATGACGATTTTAAAATACCGACACACAACCACCTTCAAAATAATCCCTTTGGGCGACAATACACTTTTGCCAGCGCTCGTACAATCTCATGAAGCACTGCTGGAAGACATCTTTTGCAACCACCCATAAATCCTCCTGCAATGTTGCTATTACCTCAGCTGATGACACAAAACGACGTTCCTGCAGATTGTTTTTCATTGATTTCCAAATAAGTAAAAATCACAGGGAGCTAAGTCCAGTGAATAGGTGGGATGTCGATTAATTCACCCGATATTATCATTCGTTCTTCCTTTTGTTCAGAGGTCAAAAGACGAGGAACAATGTGCCGAGAAACTCGATGCATGTTAAGATCCTCCATCAAAATACTCTGGCAGCTAGTCTTCATTAAGTGAATGGCCTTAGCGATGTTCTCAAGGGTTTGGCAACGATCTTTGCGAACACACTGAGATACCAAATTAACATTTTCCTTAGTCCGTGAAGTCGCAAGTTGGCCAGAGCGCTCATCATCAATGATGGATTCTTGGCTCTCTTTAAAACGTCTATACCACTCGTACACCTTCGATCTCGACATCATAGAATCGCCATACACCTTCCTCAGCATTTCTAAAATCACTACAGGTGTTTTACCCAAATGTTGACAAAATTTAATGTTACAGCATTGTTCTTGAAAAGCCATGTTTCTTAAGTCGCAGAATAAATTTGACTATCTCAGAACAAAAGGTCTTCATGCGCAGTTCAATCACATGACATGGGTGAAACAATCCTGAACACGGAGGGGAGGGATGGTAGTATGCATTTCAAATGGTATTACTTTAACTATGTGCTTTGGTTGTAATGGGTGATCGTTGTCCCCGAACTTTTGGATCGTACCACGTATAACAGACTATGAATACTGTGAATATGATTTGTACTTAGGTAAATAATGTAACAAAGAATCAACAACAAATTCGAAGAATCTTTGAATCTGAATTTTGAAAATATTACTGATAAAAATGCTGCATCTAAAAGTAGAAAAGTGTCATTATAAATAAAAACTTTTTTGTATAAATTATTATTATATGTAGTTTATAGTGCTATTGCGATTAAAGAGTTTTATTGAGCAATATTAAATTTTTATAAAAAAATTATTTATTCAATTTTGTTACATACTTGTATGTATTTTTCTAAAAATAAAATAATTGATTCTCCAAAAAAAAAAGATTTATTTTAATAGGGCCCCAAAAAAATCTCATGCCTTGGGCCCCCTTAAGGCAAAATCCATCACTGATTATAAAGTCTTAAATAATTTCATAGTAAAAGTTGTTGTCAAAATTACAGCCTAATTTGTGAATAGTCAAACTTTTCCCAACTGTTTCACAATGTATTACATCACTCATTTATTATTTTATTTCAATTTTAATTATTATTAAATTTTCAAGATTATTATTTCAGGTTTATTCAACTTAACAGTCATAAGCATGCATTTGATAGTGTAAGTGACCATCTTTATTCACAGCATTAATATTAACTCATCCAAAGGATATTATATTACATACAATTAAATATACTATATTAGCATATTTTTAATAACAAATAGAAAGTTAATTGATTCTTGTAAGAAATAAATATGGTAAATCATGTAATTGACACAAAGATGAATACAGTTGAGTTTCTGTAGTCCAACCCTTTGCCAGTCTGACACTTTCAATAGTCCAACACTCTGCAAACTGTCGCGCCATCCACATGAAATTTTCATGTCACAACTTGACTGATTACTATAAAATAGTATTTTACTGTATTGGTATTTGTTATTTATCTTTACAGAATATCAGAAATTGGAAAAAATGAAAACAAAAAACTTTGACTGTGATCTAAAAGGAAGAAATAATTAAGAAACTTAATTTGGGAGAAAAGTTTAGTGATTTGGCTTTGTTTTATGGTATTGGATGAGCCACCATTTGATATAAAAAAAAAATCAGGATAAAATTGAGGGGTTTGTGAAAGATTTCAACAGCAAGAGCATTGACAGGAAAGTCTTAATAAATGGAGCATATTCATTTGTGTAATTCCATTTTTTCTATTGAATATACAATAATCCAACAAATTTCTGAAATCCAACAAGTCCCGGAATCATATGTTTCGGATTAGGGAGATGCTACTGTAATTAATTTTAAAGTACTTTTTGTAGATGTTTTACATAGTTCTAAATTAATAATAATATTCTTATTATGGCTCTTTTGATGATATTTGATTTTTTGTGCTTTGTGGTATACTGAATGAATTATTACAGATACTACTATAGTAGATATTGATTTTCTGAATCCTACACATTTTACATTTACTTTTTGAATACTTTTCCTTCTTTTATTCTGCTCTAAAAATTATTTTATATTTTATTATGAATAAATTATAAAATAAAATTAATTTACTTTCCTTGAGTTATGAATATTTGTACTTATAAGTAAGCCATTTTATTTTTAATTTTACAAGATTTCAAAAACACTCTAAGAATTTTAAATATTATGATAGCACAATACTTTACAACAAATATAAAGTAAAAACTACATTGTTACTTGACATACACTTAAAATACTGGTATAGTGCAAAATCGCATATTCTAACAATATCAGTAATCTTAATTATAAACTAAACCTAAAGGTTCTAACAACTTTTCAAATCCAGAGTTTGGCCTGAGCTCGGGTCTTTTACTACTTTCTAAAATAAATATAATTAAATCAAAAACAATCTAATCTATCAAGAATCAATGTCTAACCAGCAAAAACGAAACCGGAACTTACAACTAGAAGTATCAAATAAGTGTTAGATCTACTTTAAAATAAGACTAAAGCACTTACTGCAGTATAGAAAAAAGCTTCTAATTATATATTGAACGAACGTTTTTGGTGCTTAACGCCATCATCAGGTTCGAATTCTTTCAGAACTTTCAAATTTCAAATCACAAAAGCTTCTAATTATATGTTGAACGAACGTTTTCGGTGCTTAACGCCATCATCAGGTTCGAATTCTTTCAGAACTTTCAAATTTCAAATCGCAATAGAACACACACAAAGATTGAATAATGTTCACGTTATAATTTAAAACGTTGTTATTCCTGTTTTAACAACGTTTCAAATTATAACGTGAACATTATTCAATCTTTATGTGTGTTCTATTGCGATTTGAAACTTGAAAGTTCCGAAAGAATTCAAACCTGATGATGGCGTTAAGTGCCGAAAACGTTCGTTCAACATATAATTAGAAGCTTTTTTCCTATACTGCAGTAAGTGCTTTAGTCTTATTTTAAGGTAGAGTTGAAGGTAAATAGCAGTAGTTGAAAGTATAACAAGTGTTAGATCTAAAACAATAAAAACGATCTTAGAAACTTATGCTAATAAATTGAATAAACTCTCAAAACAAGTTAAATAACAAAAAATATAAATTTATTAGACTCAAAACACTGTAAAGCTTTATTTAAACAAGAATAAAGCCACAATCAAATAAACAATGAAACTTATTTAATCCAATTCAAGTCTTCAGAAATTCAATTATTCACAAGAAATAAACTTTAAATACTACTTAACTTCTAAAATCTCCACTACTGATACAAAACTTCAAGCAATTGAAGATCTTTACAAGAATTTGAATGTCACTCAGCCAATTTCACTTTAGAACCAACACCTCACCATGTCGTTGGTTGCTTCTGTTTTTATACTGAGTGACTTACAATCCCGCACTTCGCTCATTTGCATAAGTTCGCGTAACAATATCAAATTTATTAGCTTACAGAGTAATCAATTCGTGTCATCTTTTTTACAATTTGATAAAATAGATTTAATATAGTTTCGCTTCTTACTAGAATTATTAATAAAACAGTCTTCAGCACTTATTTAAGCGAAAAACTATACTTTAATAACTATTAAAGATCTTTCGGCTTAATAAAGCCACCATCAGTAACAATGCTTTTAAATAAAACATTTTATTTAAAAGCGTTTCTGTGCATGTTGTTACTGATGATGGCATTATTAATCTGAAAGATCTTTAATAGTTATTAAAGTATAGTTTTTTGCTTAAATAAGTGCTGAAGACTGTTTTATTAATAATTTTACAATTTAATTATATTCCAAACAAAACATCGATAAGAGATCATTCTTTTATTCTCATATCAGCTCAGTGGTAAAACTTATTTAGATTTAGATGATGTCATTAGCCAGGAAAGCTCTTTTGGAGGAAGGATTCTGGTTCCGTAACACGTGATTGCTAACTACTATGACAGAGAATGTGGAAGTAAGTCAACTGTTAAACTAAAATATAATGCATTAGATAATATTGGAAATAACAATAAATAATAAAAGAGCATAATAAAATAAAACAGGACAGGTCAGAGTTAACTTCTTCATAATAGTATTTCAAGATTGCAGAAATACATCAAAAAAGACACTTCATAATCAGAACTTTTTATTCAATCTTTTGAAATAAGAAACTTATAATGATTTAGTTGTGAAATATTGTATATTATAAAATATAATATAAGCCAGTGATGGCAAATCACCATCATGCATGCTAAAATTTTTTTGGCATGTAGAAAATTTTATAGTAACTTTTTATTTAATTTGATTTTGTCCTTATTTTAACCCGTTGAAATCCATCAATGTTTACATAATAAGCCTAATTAATATGCAGAAAATTAAAATTATGAAATCTCACTCAATTTTCATGGAAATTTTTAAAAATTTTTACAATTTTTTATGTTTTTATCATTATTCTAATGATGTAAAATATTTTTTCGAATTTTATTTCTTTCATAATTTATTGTTCATTATATAAGATTGGAAAAAAAAAACGATTTTTTTATATGAAATCTTAGACATCCAATGAATTCTTTGGAACTTTTAGATAGTGGCAAGTCTTATGAATAAAATAAGAATGAATGAAGAAAATTCTATAATATTTTAAAAAATAATCAATAAAAAATGAAGTATTATGCAAATTTTCATTAATTAATTAATTAACTTAATCAATTAGTTGAAAAGTGACAAAAATTTACTAAAATATTTTCATTTTTTTCAATAAAATATGTTTGTTGATATGTTTTCTCTTCATTTCAATAATTCTTATTTTATTTTTTTATAAATTTTCAAATTTATAACAAAAAACATAACATATATGAAAATCATCCATAATTATACATAAACAGCTATAGCAAATAATACTTTACTCTAATTAGCCTTGAGATACTTTGCTGACACACTACACCCAATACCAAATGTAAAGCAGTAAAGTAAGCTTGGCTACAGTTTCCCGCAAAATGACTGGATGCCATAAAACAATAACAAGTGCCATGCCTTTTTTATAGCCTGGGGTTGTGTACATTAGGATTTTCTCATAGTTTACTAAATTATCTGTAAAAGTTAAGCAATAAATGACCAAATAAGTAAAAATATTCTATATTTTAATAGAACAATAAAAGACCAAATAAGTAAAAATATTCTATATTTTAACAGAATTAACCAAAATTTTTTCAGTTTTATGAATTTTACAGCTCATCATACTAAAATACCATGTTTTACGTAATATTTCAAAAATAAATTTATTTCACCCCAAAATCAAAATAAGATTATTTAAATATAACGGAATGAAAAGCAGAATTAATAAAATTTGAAAAATGCACACAAAAAACAAAGCTCTAAACAGGATAAATACTTTATTACAGAGAATGATTTTCAACCTATCAGTAGGTCAACTCACAATGAACATACAGAACGGAGAGAAGCAACCCCCTACAAAAATAAACCACTCAAAAATGATATCATAAGAGACGTTGACTGATAAGGATGAAAACGTTTTTGTTAATAAAGTATTTATCCTGTTTAGAGCTTTGTTTTTTGTGTGCATCTTTACGTGTGTAATAGGATGGCTTTAAAGTTCTTAATAAAATTTGATGAAAATAATTCAAATTTTACGAATGCAATCCATTTACATTTTCTAACTTTAAGATGGAATTTAAAAACAAATTTCGGCAATCAAAAAATTTAGGACCCATTATTGGAGGCATGGATTTTCATCCAATAAATGCAAAAAAACTAATTCATGATAGCTTCACTGGATAACTCAGGATTGAATTTTATTTAATTGTTTTTTAGCATTTTTTATTCCACTCCAATGACAAAACTTTCGTCATAAGTCTCCATTGGATTAAACTTCAGTATTTTTAAACTCATTTATATACTTCAGATAATACCAATAAAAATTATACCTACAAGAGTGAATATTTATTTTGCGATGGTAATTATTTTTGTATCTATATCAGCATGTGCAATCATGGCACACTATGATATATATTCTTGTTGATTCTGAATTTGCCATCACTGTTATAGTTTCAGTACTTCTTTGTACCATGTAACAATGGTTTCCATTTTATAAACTTTTCAAGTTACAAATTATATTTGTAACTCAAGGAGCTCCTTTAATCTTTTGGATGATATTTAAAATCTCATTTTTTTATGCTGATTAAATTAAAAATGGAAAAATAATATTCATTACAAAATTAACATTAAACATTTACTGGATATTCACAAAATATTAAATGTGAAAATATTTTGAATGACTATCAGAAGGCAAATTTATGTTGTTAAAGTCAATTTCAAAATATTCAAATTCTCATAATAAGATAGCAACTTATCAGAATTAAAAACATCAAAATTCTAATAAGTCATTAAAAGAGAAAAATGTAAATATTTTTAAACTTAGACATGCCAATAATATATAAATTTTTATAGATTTCCACGGGATCATATCGCAGTACTAGTCCGGCAGATCATTCTTGCAGTGCTCCAACTTCTCCAGTTTCTCATAATTTTTCTCCAGCTAGTTCACCTGGATTAGGACCTGCATCATCATTAAGTAAAAGTCCATTTACAGATACCAATTATTATCAACATCAACAACAACAAACAAGTGCTCTTCAGCATCAATTGGAACAGTTTAAAATGGTAAATTTTATTGCTTCAAAATTTTTCAATAAAAAAAATTAATTTTAAAGTATTTTTATAGATATTTTATCTTTACTTAAAAAAATATTCTTTTAAAAATATCTGTAATAGTAAATTTCATAACATTTAATTTTTATGAATATACTAAATTGTATAAATAAAATTTTACTTACAAAACAGTTATATTTGGTGTTGCCCATTATCAGATAATATTCTTTTCAAATATAATAAAACTTTAAAAATATAAAATTCTACAGTTCTTCAATGACTTTACATCAAAAAATTAAAATATAAAATAATAAGCAATAATAACTAATAAGTTATTTATATATTAAAAATTTAAGGAAAATGAAATATATATATAAAGAATATAATGTAATAATAAGCAAATCGTAATAGTATAATGATTAGGGATAATAGATGTATAAATATTTCTTTATTTACCATATGATCTACTTATGATCACAATGTAGTCTGTGAGCTGTCTGATTAATCACTAATTTGTATATATGCAATAGTTTGATAAACTAGCAATTTTATGTCTGATATCTTTAACTTTGTGCTTGTTAGAAAAGTATTTTGCACTTCCATACAGAAATTGCTGTAGTTAGATTTTGATGAAACTTTTTAGAAATGTTAAGATAATAAATACTATATATACTGTATATATTCGTGTATAAGCCGAGGTTTTTTCTCAAAAAAAATTTTCGAAATTCTAGAATAATCACTAACCTCTTCTTTTTTTTGTTTCCTGTTTTATCATCAGTGTTCTTCCTTTTATCCATTTCGATACTTTTTAAAACAGAAAATTCTGTACTATACTGTATGCATACGATAGCAAAGCTAAATAATAGTACAGTAATGTTAAACAGTTAATGGCAAAAAGCCCATCTTTCTGATATTTCACTCCTTCAAAGCCAAGTGACTGTTCTTGGACTGCTCCTCATCCGGTTTTACTAACCGAAAATTAACGGTAATTTGTTAATTGACATCATAAAAGGAGGCAGAGCTTTGTTAGTAAGACTGGTCTATGCTTACAACTGGCATTAATCGAATATTTGCTCACATTAACTGAAAAAGGTATCAATTTTATAAGTCACACTAATTGAAATTGCATTATTTGAGGCCTACCATACTTGAAAATGATCAACCCACTGACAATGTAATTACTGTATATACTCGTGTATAAGCCGAGGTTTTTTCTCAAAAAAATTTTGAAGTGGGGGGGTCAGCTTATACATGGATCAAAAAAAAATCAACTTTTTTTTTTGGCTGGAGAAATTGAAGTAATAAGCAAAACTATAATATTTTAAATGTACTGTATATACTCATGTATAAGCCAAGGTTTTTTCTCAAAAAAAAATTTCTGAAGTGAAGGGGTTGGCTTATACACGGATCAAAAAAAAATCAACCTTTTTTCTGGCTGGAGAAATTGAAGTAATAAGCAAAACCATAACTTATTGAACGTCTCCTGGAAGCATTTGTTTTTGTACAGAAAATGTGACTTTTAACACTTAATAGAAAATTAAAAATTGATAGCGAGGATTTGAATTTAAAAAATATGTATAATTAAAAGCAATTATGTAGTAATTATATATTTTGCAATATGTTCATTTGATTATACAATGCTTTTAATTACCATATATACTCGTGTATAAACCGAGGATTTTTCTCAAAAAAAAAATTTCTGAAATGGGGGGTCGGCTTATACATGGATCAAAAAAATCAGCTTTTTTTTTGGCTGGAGAAATTGAAGTAATAAGGAAAGCCATAACTTATTGAACGTCTCCGGCTTATGCACAGATAAAAAAAAACAACTTTTTTTTTTGGCTGCAGAAATTGAAGTAATAAAAGCAAAGCCATAACTTATTGAACGTCTCCTGAAGATAAGAAGGAAATTTTGCAATAATTCTCGAAGTGGGGGATTGGCTCATACATGAATCAAAAAATTAACTTTTTTCTTGGCTGGAGAAATTAAAGTAATAAGCAAAACCATAACTTATTGAATGTCTCCTAAAGACCAAGAAGGAAATTTTGCAATAATTCATTTAATACAATACCAGATAAAATTTTATCAAGTTAAATACAATAAGTATTTATTGATTACTAGCGAATGAATTAAAACATTCCTAATTAATAATAATGAAAAATAAATATATTTTTTCACTCAAATATGAATCTAGGTAAGATTCTTGATTGATTGTCGAGTTTTTGCGTCGTGTCGTATGTACTTGATTGATTGTCGAGTTTTTGCGTTGCATCGTATTGGGTGTTGCTATCTGATTACGATATATAGACGTAGGTTGGAGTCGGCAGCGTGATGCACTCAATCACATTGGGGTAAGATAAAATTTTACCTGGTATCATATTGTGTCAGGCAGTGCGGCGTTGCCTAACTGATTACGGTATATAGATGCAGGTTGGAGTCGGCGGCGCTATGCACTTGATCACATCGGGGTATGATAAAATTTTACCTGGTATCATATTAAATGAATTATTGCAAAATTTCCTTCCTAATTCTTGACTGATTGTAGAGTTTTTGCATCATGTCGTATCAGGAGGGCGGTGTCGCCTATCTGATTATGGTATATAGATGCAGGTTGGAGTCAGCTGCATGACATGCTCAATCGCATTGGGGTAAGATAAAATTTTACCTGGTATCATATTAAATGAATTATTGCAAAATCTCCTTCCTAGTCTTTAGGAGACATTCAATAAGTTATGGTTTTGCTAATTACTTCAATTTCTCCAGCCAAAAAAAAAACACGCTTGATTCTTTCGGAGTAAGATAAAATTTTACCTGATAATGTATTAAATTAATTATTGCAAAATTTCCTTCTTTTCTTCAGGAGACATTCAGTAAGTTATGGTTTTACTTATTACTTCAATTTCTTCAGCCAAAAAATATTGATTTTTTTTGATCTGTGTATAAGCCAACCCCCCTACTTCAGAAATTTTTTTTTGAGAAAGAAACCTCGGCTTATACACAAGTATATATGGTAAGTCAGGAATTGCCTGTATTTTTTTCAAAATTAACTAAATTTATTCTAATTAATTTTATTAAATTTTTTATCTAATTAAATTAAATAACATAAAATGAATTATATTATATTTTTGATCTGTGTATAAGCCGATCCCCCTACTTCAGAAATTTTTTTTAGAAAAAACCTCGGCTTATACACGAGTATATACGGTACATCCCCTGGGCTTATACACGAGTATATACGGTAGATACCTAATTATTAGTTTTTTACTGATCTCCTCTGACTTCTTCTTCAACACTGGGCTGCTGATATTCACAACTCGCTCGCTAACTATAGAATCCATTGATCTAATGCTTCTTCGACTTCTGGATCCTTTCCATCACGCTAGTCTAACTGGTTAAGGCATCAGGATGGAAACCCAAAGTTCCTGATTCGACTCCAGGCCAAGTGAAATTTTTTAATTTTGAGAAATTAGTAAAAATTAAAGTTCATTTATTTAAGTAACAGATAGCACCACCTTAGCCTAAATTTAATAATTAATCATTAATCCAACAGATGGTGGCACCATAGCATAAATTAAAAATTAAATAAATTATTTATTTTGCAGTTATTTCAAAAATAAATTGTTAGGGGAAGTTTGGCTAGTTAGGATTATTTTTACTGGAGTATTTAGAATATATATTTTGTAAATATTGAGGGGCTTGTATAATATTTACGATAAATAAAATAAAAAAACAAGTAAAATTTAACATTTTTACAATACTGAAAATATTTTTAGTATTGTAAAATGTCAAACTTGTAAATATTAAATGATAGTTGTATATTCATTTGGTTTTATATCCAAGCCTTTGAAATATATAATTCAAAGGCTTTTCTAATATTCAGTATATAGTTTTTGAATAAATTGTTAATTTAATAATTAGAATTATTTAGACAGAGGTTGCTCTATCTATTAATACTTTAGTATATTAGTAATACAATTACATCACTGTGTTGATTGGTCCATAAAAATGCAAGAGCGTAATTGTCAGTTATTTGATATTCTATTAATACGCTGTTTACTTTAATTTATAATCTCACTGATGTGGTAATTTTATCAATTCTAAATTTTTTACTGTAGCATAACATTAAAATAAAGTGAAACTTAGCTGCTAAAAGTGCTGATTATTCTTTGAAATATGAGTATAAGTATAAGCAGTTGTAATTAACAGTTTGTAGCATAGTTATACCATCTGCTATTATTAACTGAAATTTTTTATATAGTTCCTGCAATTATTTAAATAATATGCTATTTAACATTTTGGAAAGCTAGATTAATGTATATTGACATTGTTATGATTTTAATTGTTGATAAATTCAAAAATTCATTCATTATACAACATGTTTGTAGGAATTGTACTTATTTGTGTGATATTAGCTAATAAATTAGGTAATTAAGCAAATATTGTTTTTTATTTTAAATTTTAACTCTTTTGTGCTGCAATAATTTTTATAATTTTATTAAAAATTTTAATATTTACCATATATACTCATATATAAGTCTATCCCCAACTTCAGAGTTTGAAAATCAATAAAAATGTGAAATCTGTGCATAAGTTGATTCCCAACTTTCAAAAGTTAGAACAATATGATATTCATTGAAATAAATTGATAATTTCTTTATAATTTAAAAAATTTTCCAAATCCTGTTCACTATTGGAGTAAATAAGACAATTTAGACAAACATCATATTCACAGCATTGAAACATCATTATGCAATGCAACACAAAGAAAAAGCCAAATGGAAAGTAGGATGTAATTGTATTTAGTCGCATTTTTCTACAATATGATTTTATTAAAATACTTGTTCAGCAGAAAATATAAAGAAATATTAAAATTTTTCATTTCCAAATCTCAATAAAAATATTGAGATTTGAAAATGAAAAATTTTAATTCATTTCCACATCTCAATATTCAAATTTTAATTGCATTTTGTCTAAATTGTCTTATTTAAACTTTTTTTGGAGATGAAAATCAAAATCAAAATATGCAATGGGAATTTTGCTGCAATTGACAGAAGTGGAAAGTGCAAATCTGATGTCTGAAATCAGCTGCAGAATAATCAGATATTTCCTAAAAGTTCAGAACTATCTGATAATTCACAAATTGTCAATCAGAAACATCAAAGATTGTAATATTTCCATTTAATATCAACTGGTGATACATTTATTGGTGGCAGCCATGTTTACTCATATATTGTTCTATATTTTACAATTATATATTTTACTTTAGTTTAACATTTATTTTTATTTTATTTCATTTTATGTGTATGTTTTATAATTTTATATTTGTTCTTTAACCGCTTTATTCTATTAAATAAGTGTTCTTGTATTTAAATTATTGTTTGTTCTACTTGTAAGTCATTTTGCTGGATGTTACTGAAGATGGGTTTTTTAAGCTGAAAGATCTTTAGCAAATAATAAATATATCAATCTTTTGCTTGAATTTGTGCTGTTGTTCAGATTTAATTTCATCTGATTTTATTAATCAAGTTTTTGTAAATTGGTAGTTTTGAGTGTATTCATTGAAAATACACCCTTTTGATTATGGGTCCTAAATTTTTTCAGTTGTCAAAATATTTTTTAAACTACATGTAGACAAACATTGTTTAGATTTGAACAGCTTAATAGAATTTGGATTTTTTTTATCCTATCCAGTCAATTTTATAGTCTAACCCAGGGGTGGGCAAAAGGCGGCCCGCGAAGGCATCTTATACGGCCCGCTCTGCATCTATATACCGTAATCAGATAAGTGATGCTGTGCTGCCCAATATGGCCCAACGCAAAAACTCGACAATCAATCAAGAATCTTACCTAGGATTCATCGTGCCGCCAACTCCAACCTGCGTCTATATACCATAATCAGATAGGCAATGCTGCTCTGCCTGATATGACGCGATACAACGCAAAAACTCGACAATCAATCAAGAATCTTACCTAGGATTCATATGCAAAAACTCGACAATCAATCAAGAATCTTACCTAGGATTCATATTTGATAAAAAAATATATTTATTTTTCATTATTATTAATTAAGAATGTTTTCAATTCATTCGCTAGTAATCGATAAATACTTATTATATTTAGCTCATTGAAGATTAAATTAAAATAGATTAAAACTAAAATAATGTTTAAAATTACAGAAAAGTAATAATTATTTAAAATCTGTACTGAAAAAACCCAAAGCGATTGAGCATGTTTTGCCACCAACTCCAACCTTTGTCTATATACCATAATCAGGTAGGCATTGCCACACTGCCCAATACGACGTGACGCAAAAAGTCTTGATAATCAATCAAGAATCATACCTAGGATTCATATTTGGATGAAAAAATATATTTATTTTTCATTATAATTCATATTTGAGTGAAAATATATATTTATTTTTCATTATTATTAATTATTTTAATCAATTTGCTAATAATCGATAAAAGCTTATTATATTTAACTCATCGATGATTTAATTAAAATATATTATAAAATAACTATTGGGTTGTCCGGAAAGTTCGTGCGTTTTTTTTAGTTGTTAATTGGTGGCGCTAGAGTACTAAAAACGTGCAAGTTATTATTTAATTTAGTTGTGACCTTGAAAGATGACACTGTAAACATCATAAAAATTTATGTTTTGTCAGAATAAAGATCGACAAACTATTGTTAGTTTCGTTTTCGCCATGAGTGTC
>AYEL01076621.1:0-15662 GCA_000484575.1 Olivierus martensii
TATATATATATATATATATAAAGAAAAGAAGTACTGTAAGCAAAGACAAGAATAATCCGGAAAAAGAACTTGCTCAACGAGAATCAATAAAACTTTTATACCAGAGAAAAAAAAAGAAAACAAAAACTGATGAATTAAGATTATAGATACGAGTTCAGTTAAAGAAAAAAAAGAAAGAGAAATTTCGTTTTTTCAATCTTATAACATTATAAATTGAAACAATCAAAAATAATTCAAAATAAATGATAGCAATTATGAGTTTCCAGAATTTTCATATATTATTTTTGTTAGAAATTCTTATAAATTTCTTCTTATATTTTAAAAAATATAATAATATTAAATAGAGTTACTTAATAAACGAAAATGGAAGATAATTTTATTTTCCAAGAACAACAATAAATTGGATTATTGGATATATATAAAAAAAATTCTTTTATCAGATAACAAAAATTAATAACAAATAAGTAGAATTTTTTAATTTACGAAAATATAAATAGAGTTAAATATCGTTTGACCATTGTAGGAAATATTGAAGATCGATGAATTAACCGTATAAAACACAAACTATAGTCATACCTCGACTTACGTCGTTTTCTTTGTTAATAGGAAAAAATAAAGTCTGGGTGTCACAGGCCTAAAACGCGATGTAAATACTTCGGGTGTATCGATGCTGATGATATCACTTCCTGTATATTACTAGATGCTGCGTCCATACGCCGAAGTTCACTTATGTTCAACTTTGTATGCTGCGTACAAGAGTATGTTGACCACGTAAAAATGAATAAAATAATGATTAAAATATGCAAAATAATTTATAAAATTATTAAGAAGCTTAAAAAATATTATTATTGACGCTACAGGTTATTTATAGGGGGGTCTAGATCGTTTTTAAAACAGTTTTTTCGACTTACGTCGTGAAGTCTTGGAATGAATTAACGACATAAGGTGATGTATGACTGTATTAATGACAATATGGATTATAAAATAAGACAGAAACTTTTAAATTTGAACAGAAATAAAAAAATATAGAACGGAACTTATCAATAAAACAATGTTAACTAAAGTATAGACATATATATATATATATAATGTCTGTAACATGCAACTCATAACAGAAAAGGCCTACTATAGAAAATAAGTAAAAAGATAAATATGGACTTATATAAATAAAACGAATGATATTAGATTGCACAAGAAATGGAAAAAATGATATCCAGAAACAAATCTCAGAAACATGGACGATACTATCAAAAAACTGTATTATCTACCAAAAAAAAAAAACTTTCAGCGAAAATTGGAATATTTTTAAGAAATCATTTGATCTTACAATGTGAATTTAAACTCCATCATTAGTTATTGATCAATAAAGTACGGTTTTAAATAATTCACTTGGTTATTTATCGAATTCCATAATAAATAAATAATTTTTTTTATGTATCTTTAAGAGTTGGAAAGAAGTAATTCCCTTAGCAATAATTTTTTTTTCTTTAAATCTGATTTTAAATGACAGAGGAAACATAAATAACTATTTAATCCACTTTTAATTTATTTTAGATGTAGTCAAATCTTAACGAATAAGATTAAAAACTTTTTCCCTGTAAAAGTATCTTTCCCTCAACGCAGAAATTTAATTTGTGTTTTAAAATGAAATACTTTATTGTAAATTAGATTCGGATTTATTTTTAATTTTATAAAAGTTAATAAAATTAACTGATCAAAAGCAATTTAAAATCATGTTTTTTTTGTTTTTTTTTTTTTATATTTTAAACACGATTTTATATCTATTGTTTGCTTTATATGAGCTTTAGTTATATCTTAACTTATTCCTGGAAAAATGTAAATTATAAAAAAATGTATAAAAATAATCTATACGTTTACTTTTGCACATTAAATTATTAAAAATTCAAATATTTTTATAACGAATATTTTACTTAAAAAAAGTATTTTCGAAGTGCTAACCCCTGTAAAAGATTCTTTCCTGCAAATATATTCATTTTCTATAAAAATATCCGAAGGGAAAGTTGATTAAACTTAATTTCCATTCAAGAAAACGAAAAGAAAAAAAAAGATAAAATATTTAAGTAAATTATTACATATTCATTTTTTTATAAATTATTTAATTTCTGATTAACAGAGCGGTTCATATAATATTTATATTCATAATAGAATATATATAATATTTACATATTAAAAGATAAAATTACTGATCAATTTTTACTGCTTTATTCTGGATATTTCCAACTTTTAATAAATAATTCGCATATACGTAAATATTTATTAGATCATAAATAATTTTTTTTCGTTCAAATAAATACAGAATATCCGAAGAAGATAAATTAAGATAAGAAGAAAAATTTTCTATAAGTAAACATTAACAGCATTAATTCTAGGTGATTTTAATATTAACTTAAATTCTGTTTTATATCAAGTAATAAGTAAATAAGCACTTTTTTATTTGTTATTTTACAAATTATATATTTTTTTCTGTTTTATTCTGTAATAAAGTTAATTGTTATTAAATATCAAACTTTTTTATGTTTAAAATAAAGAAAAATATTAATTTAAATGATGTATAACGTATTATGTTTATGTATAAAATTCATATATATATATGTATTTTTTTTTATTAATAAATTTAACATTTTCTATAAGTTTATAGTTAGTAAACGTTCTAAAAAGTTTCCAATAGGTACTTCCCCCTTCGGTTGATGTCTTTTCTACCCCAGACCACATGATGAGAATTAGCATCAACACCAACCAACAAATCAAAATGATTCCTACCGAGTAAAATCTACTCTGTTAGAAAGATCCAGGTTGAATTTAAGGTCTTCTCTAAAGGAAGCCCAATTAATCCTCCTACGGTCTGTATATGTAACCTGACTAGGTGCCATACCCTGTAAATTAAAGCATCTATATCTGTGATCCAAAGCAGAAGGCTCACCAGACACATGCCAATTCTCAATTAGGTCAGAAATATTTTGAGTCCCTAACGTTAGGTCCATGACCTCCCTTCTGTTAACAACAAGAAAGGTAGGTTCATTACCCCCTATTTAAAATGAAAAGGTTAGTACCCATCAGAAACTCCAATAGGTACTTCCCCCTTCGGTTGATGTCTTTTCTACCCCAGACCACATGATGAGAATTAGCATCAACACCAACCAACAAATCAAAATGATTCTTTTGACAAAATTCCACCAAAAACCCGAATTCAAGGTGTCGGTGGAAGTTCGTCTTTATTATAAGGGAAATAAGGAGAGGAAACAATAAATTCCCTACTGACACCCCCCTCATCAAGCTTCACCTGAACAGTAGTAAGATCCCTAGAACAGAAATCCCAGACAGGTGAAACACATATGTTATTCCTAATGAAAACACAAGTCCGAGGACCACTATCAGAAGTACAAGAAGTAAAAAGAAAACAACTCACCTTCCCTACAGTGAAGGCCTTGTATTTGGCCCTTATAGTGCTACGATTCTTGAATAAGAGCAAGATCATAGCAGCCCCTCACTTGCAGCCGACCCAGAAGGGCAGAGGCAGCTTGGGAGTGCTGGAGGTTGATCTGGATCACTGTCAGACCCATGACACTACAGATGCCTAAGTTGGGCAAAGATCCATGCTCTCCTCCATTGACTAGGTGTTGGAATGTCCAGTGGTACTCCCGGAAACCTGATCCTTGCCAGCAAGCGCAACCAGTTTATGCTCCTTTGCAAGGGCAATCATCGAAGCTATTGGTCTCTCAGACTTGGAATTAGGATCCAAGAACACTTTAAAGATCCCTTGACCGACTCCAAAAAACCCTTAAAATTGTCCCCTTTGATGGCCTTGACCAAAGCCAGATCAACCATCAAAATAAAATGCTGTCCCTTAGCGTCCCTGCTACAACCCAAAACCCTCCAGTTCTTTCTTGAATCCCAGATTGAATGCTTGGAGTTAAGCCAAAAATTTGTTTGCGTCCCGTGTATGAGTGTCAGCTGTGTGATAAGCCAACTTCACAGACTTGGGTAGGTTTTTCACAGGAATAACTCTTAAGCGAATCCCCTGCCCAAGAGTACACCCATCTAAAAGTTGGGTGACCACTGACAGGTGAACTCATTCATACAAGTATAAGTGAGTGCACCATTATCCAAGGTATAGTCCTTGAGCAAATGTATAGGATCCCCTGAAGGGATTCCATCCACAGTGCTCAAGATCTTCCCCAAAAGAAAATCAACCTTGTCAGCCACTATCTTGGAGTCCAGATAGCCCTCCTTGATGATGGCCAGCCGAAGAGAAGTCAATACTTCAGCATTTGACCCAGGCTGAGAGCTCTGGGTCCTTTTAGCAGGCCTCACCTCCCCAGAAGAGGGTAAAAATTGCAGATCTGGTCATCTTGCTGGCACCAGAGGTATCGACAGGAGAATCAGACAAAGAACCTAGTTGAAAAGTGCTGCCCAGTAGCTGAAAACCACTGGTACCAGCAGCTTCCCTCCTAGCCCTCCTCTGCTTTCCCCTAGCCACTTCAGACAAATGCGCCTTTTGCGGACTAGGTTTATTCCCGGAGTCAATAGGAACTTCAGGAGACTGCTCCACCGTCTCACTGACCTGGAGCATGCCGGTAGCCTCGGCTCTCTCAGATGAGGTACCAAGATCACCAACCTCGCGGTGATGCAGAGAAGCAGTCACCTCAGAAAAAGTTTTATCGGTTTTAGAATCCATAACAAAAGGATTAACTGGAGGAAACACAAAAAGTCGCCACCCGGTTATTCTCCAATACAGGTGGAAGGCTAAATATGACAAGGTTTTGCCAGGTGCCTTGAAGGGATCATTAGAGACACTGCATCTTTTACTACCCCAGTGCCACTCAACTCTCAGCACATTATCTTACACCTTAGTTTGGGTAGGGCGCTCTCTTAGTCTGGTGCCTTACCTTTGACCTGTCCAGCATGGGAGACCCTACCAGTAGCAAAGCTACCGCCGGCATAGCTCTCAGAGTCCTTGGAATGCACAAACTCCTTCACCACGACAAGGTGGAGATGCTTACAAGGGAGAAGTATTATGATAAATATGTCATTAGAATCCTTACTGTATGGAGTTAAATAACAAAATATAAATTTATTTGACCTAAACACTTACAAAAGTGTAAACAGAACTTTATTTAAGCAATAATAAAGCACAGTTTGAATTATCAACCAAACTTATTTAATCAGATTCAAATACCAAGAAATCAAAAATATTCACAATAAACATAACCTTAAATATTAATTAATGCTAATATCTCCACCACCGATACAAACTTTAAGCCATTGCAGATCTTTACAAGAAAGTTATTTGTCACTATTCAGCTCTGCTTCAATTCGGACACCTCGCTATGTTGTTTGATGCATACATTTTTATACTAAGTGACTGACAGTCTCGCATGGCTACATTTACATAAATTCATGTAAACTAATAAATTTATTAGTTTACAGAGTAAATCAATTCATGTCATCCTCTTTACAATTTAATTATACACCAAACAAAACATCAATAAGAGATCATTCTTATATTCTCATATTAGATCAGTGATAAAATTATGTAAATTAGATGATGTCAATATCTGAGAGAGCTCATTTGGAAGACAAATTTCTCCAACTCCATTGTAAGGGGGCTGGCAAAGGTTGTCAAGTAGTTTTTTGTTTCTGTGAATTATTCAGCTTCCTGTAACATGTGATTACTAACTGCTGAAATGGAGAATGTGAAAAGTAAACCAACTCTTAAACTAAAATATAATATTTTTAAGATTAATTATTAACATAGGTAGTGTTTTCATTTTCCATTTATTTCTTTTTGGATATACTTGACTTAGTCCAATAGCACGGCTATTAGAACTGAAGAGGGCTGAGAAGGAAAGACACAGCCATAATGCATATTCGAATATAGCCGTTAAGTTGTAAATTTTTTTTTAGAAAGTTTAATTTTAAGAAAGTTTTAAATTTTAAATAAAGGAATGGTTTTAGAATTTAAATAAGAATGTTAATTTAATTAATGGGAGGTCGTTAGAGTTGCGATAAATAGTGTTTAAAAAAATTGGACTAAGTCAAGTATATCCAAAAAGAAATAAATGGTAAAATATAATATGTTAAATAATACTGAAAATAACAGTAAATAATAAAAGAGCATAATAAAATAATAAACAAGATAGGTAAGAGTTAACTTCTTCACAGTATATCTGTTAGTCCACATATTCAAGTATAGTGATGTGTTAAAAATAAGCAGTTGTACAGGCTAATATGCTCAATATTGTAATATAAGTTTAAGCTAATCTAATTGACTAGAGCAGTGCTTCTCAAACTTTTTTCATTCATGACCCCATTTTTAATCACAAGATTTTTCGTGACCCTAGATATTAAATATGAAATAAAACATACAAGTACATTATAATATGTTAAATAATACTGAAAATAACAGTAAATAATAAAAGAGCATAATAAAATAATAAACAAGATAGGTAAGAGTTAACTTCTTCACAGTATATCTGTTAGTCCACATATTCAAGTATAGTGATGTGTTAAAAATAAGCAGTTGTACAGGCTAATATGCTCAATATTGTAATATAAGTTTAAGCTAATCTAATTGACTAGAGCAGTGCTTTCAAACTTTTTTCATTCATGACCCCATTTTTAATCACAAGATTTTTCGTGACCCTAGATATTAAATATGAAATAAAACATACAAGTACATAAATCATTTACACACTTATTAAGATGAACACAATCAACCAACTACACTGAAAATTCATATGTTGTTATACGTTAAATATTGGGCATTTGTGAAATTACATATAAACTGAAATTCAAGTGTTTGAATTTAATTTTTGCGACCACAGCATTTCGCTTTGTGACCCCATTTGTGGTCATGACCCATAGTTTGAGAAGCGCTGGACTAGAGTAATTGAGCATACTGTGTTATGAGTGCCAATTAAATTGGGAGTCAGCAGTTGGTTGATTTAAGGTAACTATTATTGACACATCATCAATACCTGTACCTGCAATATGAAATTTCTTTGCATTCTTCTGTTTCTGCACTATTGAAAGACAATTATACTCAAAAACTAGCACTATATTGCAGAAATTACTTTATTTGCACAAACGTTTTCAACCCTCCTTCAGGGTCATCATCAGGTTTAATAACTGGAGAACGTGAAAAGTAAACCAACTCTTAAACTAAAATACCTCATGAAATTTCTTATGACTTTGTGTCGTCATGCCACCACCAATGTGTTAATTCCTGCACACAAGTTTTGTCTCAACTTTTTTTATTTATATAAATTTAATAGTTCTTTAGGATATTAGAGAGACATATATATGAGCCAATCACTAGCCAAATCGATTAACTCTACAAAACAAACAGTAGAGAAAATTGATAAAATATGTTGTTTTTTAAAATTCCCTTTAAAATATAAATTCAAATAAACATTGTCTTTTTAAAATTTCCTTTAAAATATAAATTCAAATAAACATTGTAGAATATATTACTACAAGTGTAACTTTTATCTAACAATATATAAAATGCATAAGATAGTATATTCTTGGAATAATTGTTATTTTTATTACAATTTTTGTGTAACAGAGGGAGTTAATCAATTTGGCAAGTGAAAATAAAAAATAATAATAACTAGAAATTACCTGTTCATATAAATGAGCAGAAATATAATCTTGTGATTTAATCTAATAATACTATATATAATGACGAAATATACCTCCAAACTTGTATAGGGAATCCAAACATCATTCAGGGAATCTTAAAATCGCATCCATTATGATGTTACAGCACCATCTGCAGACTTTATCTTTTTGGAGGAACTATAATTTCAATTTAATTTTTATTCTTTAATTTGTAAATTATTAATAACAACTAATAATTTTGGCTGTCGCAGACATCCGAAAATTAGACCTTTCTAACAATACCATATTTACAGAAATCGGCACAGTGGTTTGACTGAAAAAGGGATATCCAGTCAGCCAGCCAGCCACGTTTGACTATTAATGTATATTAGAAATTACCCGCTCATATAAATGAGTGGAAATATAATCATGTGATTTAATCTAATAATACCGTATATAATGACAAAAACACCTTCGAATTTGTGTAGGAAATCCAAGAAGGAATCGTAAAATGGCATCCATTATTACGTTACAGCGCCACCTGCGAATTCTTGGTACGGATATTATATTTCCGGAGTCGAAAATTTGCCCCCCTTTATAGTGCACCCCTTAATTTGGAGGTGCTGAGTCCAAAAATGTAAATTAATTATTTACTGCTGAGGCCCCGTTATCGAGATACAGGGCCCCAAAGTTGGGGCCTATCGTCCAATTTTTCAAGTAATTTTAGTAAATATTTTCGAAATTCTAATGAATTTAGTTGTGATTTTACATTCTGAATCGAATGCAGTCATTTCCATTTACCTATGACCTACCTTTACGAAATTATGCGATATATTTTTTTTCAAAATTCTAATGAATTTAGTTGTGATTTTACATTCTGAATCGAATGCAATCATTTCCATTTACCTATGACCTACCTTTACGAAATTATGCGATATATTTTTTTTTTTTATTACTGTTTTTATCACTCCTGATAAATTGCTGGTAGGACAGCAAATTACCCAGCATGCTTTTCGGATTTCGTATTTGAAAGAAAATGGAGGCATTTCGCTGAAAACTTGCTTATTACATTGTATTTTATTACATTTAGTATTTATGGTAACAGAGATATATAATTTAGGATTACTGTCATACGATGCTGAAATAAAATGTGACTCGTGATTATGTTATCCTGATATATATGCTGGCTAAATTAACATTAAAATTGGACACAAAATTAATGGATTCCAATGTCTTTCACATCAGTGATGACAGTCCTCCAAGCAGTCCCCTATGTGATGCCATCATGGCACAACAAAACTGATATATTGTGACGTCATGTTAGTGTAATAATATTTGACGTCATCATCGCTGCGACATGACGTTATCGTGACAGATATCGGTGGTGTTAAGAAACCAGTTAAGCCATATGTTATCACTACGTTATAACAACTTTTTTTCCATTACAAAAATAGTAAAACTCATATTATTGAGATTCAAATATCTTAATTAGTATAAATTCAATATAAATTTATTTTAAGTTTACAATAATTTTATTCTTTTAGGAAATTCCTATAGGGCAAATTACAAATTGCCATAAATTGCTTATATTAATATATAATTATATAATTCAAATTTTAAATTTTTATTATTATTAATGAAGATTATAATAAGAACTAATTAGTTTTATTTAATGTTTATTTAAACTGTTTTGATGAAGCTTATGTTAATGTAATCTCTTATAATTGAGCCGCTCACTTGCCAAATCGATTAACTCCAGAAAACAAAAAGTAGAGAAAAAATGATAAAATAATATACATTGTTTTTTAAAATTCCCTTTAAAATATAAATTCAAATAAACATTGTAGAATGTATTATTACAGGTGTAGCTTTTATCTAATGACATACAAAATGCATAAGATAGTATATCCTTGGAGTAATCGTTATTTTTATTACAATTTTTGTGTGACTGATGGAGTTAATCGATTTGGCAAGTGAAAGGAAAAAATAATAATAATACCATCGAATTCAATCTTCAAAATATTTTTAAAAATAAGTTAATACAGTATATATTTCAAATGTTAAACAAAAGTTTGGTTGCTAGACAATGTCAGAGCATTGCGAGAAGAAGGCCAAGCCCAAAGAGTTAATTAAGGTTGGTTCCCACTATCCGCCGTGAAAAGCGGAACAGTCAAAAACTGTTGCAGATAAACACGGGGGCAATTCCACTTGCAGATTCCAACAGTCTTGGCAAGTTTCGCTTTCCCCAAGATTCTTAGCACTGTTCCCATGATTCATTTCATGTAAAACAAAATGGAGGTTAAACGACAAAAGGCATTCACTGTTTACGAAATGATGTTAACAGCTGCAGTAAATAAGGAAACTGAAACAATAACGAGGAAGGGGAGATTTTGGATAGAAAATATTTATAAGAAGAAATAAGAACAATGTTTCTATGCAATTTTGATAAGAGAGATGAATCTCGCCATCTCGACTATCAAGGTTGCCAACAATTGAACGTCACAAAATGCATGGATTTCATTGATGGATGTTATCTCGACGGATTTTACCATTGTGAAAAAGTGGAATCTATCTAGATACTGAACGGTAGCGATTTTTACGCTGCGATATAACGTCAAAACCGTGCTGTTTTCCATTATGCACCGTATTTTCTGCCGCGGCTCCATACTAGTGGGAATCAACTTTTAGTCGCAGTCATCGAGTTATGATCGCAGAGTTCTCTATATGGTCCGCATAATTTTTGTATTTAATCATCTTTTACTTTGTTTAATATAATAAATTATTTATCTTACAAAACCGTTATTCTATTATATCCACATATAAGAATAACAGATTAATTATTTTAATTTTTTATGACAACATGAACAGCTTGCCATTATTATCTAATATATATATCATTGTATTAAAAAATTACTTAACTAAATTCTTATTGTCGTATCCTAGATGATAAAAAAACATCTTGACTAAAATCAAAACACTTATTGAATAAAAACTGGTTAGCCAAAACTTTCATGAAGGTGGTATCGCACCTTTCCTACATGTCTCTGAATTGATCCTTCCAATTTAGTGATTTTAAAAGATGTAAAAATATAACTCTAACTTTGAAGGGTAAATTCAAAAAATGTCTGAAGCATAATACGATACTTATAAACGTTTGACTTGCATTATTGCCACGATTTACATTAGAATATGGAGTTAGTCAAATTGGCTTCTGAAATAAATTATTCGATGGCCAAAAACATTTTTGTCATTTAATGGTGTTAAGCCTAACTATTAAGGAAATTTTATTTTTAATATAAATAGTTGAGTCAATCAAATGTTTTGACAGTAAAATTTTAAAAATTTCAAAAAGTGAAGTTAATTGATTTGGCTTGTGAACGGCTCAATTCTAAAAGTTATTTCTAAATTTCAATTTTAAAACATATTTTAATATTGCATTTTATTTATGTTTAGATATCATATACTTGGAATGTTCATAACTCGACGTAGAAGAACAGGTTCAGATTCAGAGAGAGATTCGCCAGGAATTAATTATAATTCAACTAATTTTAACACTTCTGCTTCATCAGATCAATCTATTATTAATAATTCTACTTTAAATACTCCATTTGAAATGACGTGTCGTGATAGAACTGGAGAATTTATGTCAACTGTAAAATCTATGCAAGGAAGAATGGTATGTTCACTCAAACATATTTTGAATTATTTTAAATATTTATATTCTTGAAAATTATCATATGGGAAATTTTTGATTAATTTATCAGCTTATTTTTTGTTTCTCTCTTCCTATAATAATTTATTAGTAATTGACAAATTAACTTATTTAATTGTATAATATGCAGACATTTCCCAACTTATATATATCCAATCCTTGTAAATTTGAACTTACATAAAAATTTTGGAAAAATGTTTTTTTCTTTTTTTGAAGTACAAAGCATAAAAATTTATTGTATTTGAAAGATATAAATCTGAAAAAGTTGGGTTGTCTAAATAAGGAGATGAATTTTTGTACAGAAAACTACTGCCTTAGGTACAATCCAAGAATGAAAGTAATTTACTGGTATATAATACAGGTAGGCCTCAATTAGTGCAAGTTTGAATAATGCAATATTCGATTAGTGCGACTTATAAAATTGATACTGTTTTTCAGTTAGTGCAAGCAAATATTCAATTAGTGTGAGTTGTAAGCATAGACTAGTCTTACTAACAAAGGTCCATCCCCTTTTATGTAAATTAATGTTAATTTTTGGTTAGTACCATTTTATGATGTCAATTAACAAATTAATGTTAATTTTCAGTTAGTAAAACTGGACGTGGAACAGTCCAAAAACAGTCACTTGGCTTTGAAGGGTGAAACACCAGAAAGATAGGCTTTTTTGTCATTAGCTATTTAACAATATACATACAGTATCCATTAGCTATTCAACATTACTATTATTCAGCTTTGTTATTGTATACATACAGTATAGTACAGATTTTTCTCTCTTAATAAGTATCAAAATGGATAAAGGGAAGAATACTTTTGATGATGGTATGAGATGCAATTCTTGGTAAATTATTAATTCAGATGATGAACAACGATGTAAAATATGAAAATAAATATTTCTTAAACAGTTAGTATTGTGGTTATTCATCGTGAGGTTTGCTAATGGTCGGAAACTCACAAAGCAAGAACCAATTACCATATTTTACATATAATTAATACTTCGAATAGTGCAAGAAATTCGTGGTACCCATTATTCGCACTAATCGAGGCCTACTTGTAAAAACTATATCTGCCAGAAAGTATATTACTTCTGCTTCTCAGTCTGCTATTTTGATTTTTTTCAGTTTCATAGCACATAACAGAGTTTCTACTAAAAACCTACTTGTTTTTTATTGTATAGCTAAATATGTGTTTTTAAATACTTTTTTATGAATGTTTAGCATTTATTTATTGCAATAAATGTTCATATTTTAGATCTTTTTGATACATCATATTTGAAAAAAAAACTCAAATCTAGAAAATCAAACTGAAAAAGAAAGTACATACTATAATCTGTACTTTCTTCTTTATGACAGAATTAGTGTGTATTCAAATATTGAAAAAATGCTTAAAATATTTCCTTTGAATAGTTTCATAACTTCTCTATATTTCTTATATATGTTAGTTGAATTTGACACTAAACTTTGACTTAATACTATTTTGATTGTTTGGATCAATATTTCACCTTAGATTCATTTAAAATAGCAGAACCTTAGTTATTTTATATTTTTGCTGTTCATTTGACATAAAACAACTACATTTTTAAAGTTTATATTTATGTGATTATTAGTTAGTAATGAAAATACTTTTTGAAATAATAATTCCTTACCTTTTATCACCAGCACTCTTAGCAGTTGAGTTTTCATTCATACAATTTAATATAGCTAACGTTTTCGGTAATATTTTACCATCCTCAGGCTACTATCCTTTCAAAATATGTTCCAAATTCTAATATGTTTCGGCAAAGAAAAACGAAGAAAACAACAAGCATTGCCATGGTGATTCAAATTACGTAGCTTTTTTATGTAAATAGGATATTGTCTTTTATTACTCCTAACTTATCCAAATGTTTTGCTTCTAAGGCTGACCCTTACAGTTGCTTAAAAATTCCACTGCGTAACTCCATGCAGGGGGAGTTCTAGTGCCATTTTATCATTTAATAAGTCCTCCTTTTTCTGTCTACTCTTATCTCTAGGGTTTCTGATGTGATTGCTTGGTTAATCCTCCAGAGTGGTTTTACTTTCTTTGCTTTATCCCAATGTATCTGCAGATCGCTACTATATGTTTCAACCGCTAGCGCCGTGGTCATTCTCCCCTTGGCCAGATCCTTCTTGTGCTCTTCTACTCTCTGCGAAAGAGTTCTGGTGGTAACCCCTATATAAGATGCTGTGCGTCCTGTGGTCTTCTCCTCTACAGGTATTTTATACACCCTTTGTCTTTCTGCATCTTTCAGGGGGTCTTTCTCATTCCTTAGCACTTCAAAGATTGTCGGAGCCCTCTGTATCGCTAACTTCTTATTCCTTTTTTTGGCTATCTTATTTACGGCATTATATTTTCTCAGGCTATATGGGACTGGCATAAAACTTTCTTGTGGCCGCTTATTTCCTCCTTGGTTCTTGGGTGTCTTGCTAAGGCCTCCTTGTACATTTCTTCTTATACTTTCCATAAATGGTTTGGTATAACCATGCTGGATACCTGTTTCACTAATGTACTCCAACTCCCTCTTTAGGTCAGTGGATTCTGTGCAGTATGTCATGGCTTGTCTGTAACAGTATCTAAATGCTGCTTTCTTGTAGCTAATTGGGTCATGAGACCAAATGGAATGTGATTATTTAAACGAGCAGAGTCAGCTCGGAAGGGAGATGCTAAGAAAAACGTACAGAAATATGAACCACAAAATGATTAGAGCTTATGAAACATGGAAGTTTCTAGAAGAGTGCAAGGTAAATGAAGTATACCCTATGTCCATATTTAGGATTAAGCTGCCTGTAAAGTCCAAAACAGTACTGCGGAAGACAAAACAAGTGTGCTTAAAAGTAGCGATTACCGAGGCTAAAAGACGATATTTCCGAATGCTCCAAGATGTTAAGATGAAGTTAGAGCAACTAACATTACAGAAGGACCAGGGTCAGTTTTTAAACCAAATAGAAGTTGAAGGAAAGCAGCTTAAAGATAAATTAAGAGTAAAGTATATCAAGAAAATCAGATGGATTTTTAAGCAAAAACTTACAACGAGGAAAAAGTCCCAAGTCAGCTTATCTAAGGCTGTAACGATAGTCGGTGATATTATAATATCCCCGTACACAATAGAGGTCCTAACGAAAGGCCCATCCTGTGCCGTAATGACAGAAGTTGATGTAATGGATGAAATACCAGTAGTAGAGGACATGCTAGCCAGTATAGAAGATCTAGAAAAAGAGAGGCTTAGGTGGTCCTACATAAACCAGAAGGTTAACACAAATGGTAACAGGAAAAGTAGTAGCAAGACAAAAGACCGACTGTTGATAAATAGAACCTTAAAATGGCTCAAGGATAATAATTACACAATTACTAGAAAAGACAAAACCAAAATAATGGTCCTCCTCGAAAGAAGCAAGTATGATGCGTTTTTGGATGAGTATATCAGACAAACTGAACCAAAACTATTAGCATCGGACCCTACAAGAAGAAAAGCAGCGGAAGTTGATAGGATTACAAAACAAACATTACCCTGCTATATGGAAACACCATAAAGTAAGAACAGCGACATGTCCGAGATTGTTTGCGTACATCAAGACACACAAGAACCCCTTGGCCGCAAGACCAATAGTGGAAAAAAGGAATGCACCAACCTATAATCTGGAGAAGATACTGGCAAAATGGTGCACAAGCATATTAGGTGAAAACGAATATTCGACAACAGTGACAACGAACGTGCTAATGAAACTGCGTAATACTGCATTGGAGGTAGGTGACATACTGACAACATATAACTATGATAGCCTATACCCAAGTCTAAAATTAGAACATACTTGCATTGAATTTTACCGTTTTATGTTAGAGAATCTACCGCAAGCACAGGACATAGCATAGCTGCTAAGAGACGTAGCCTATATAATTTGCTATGGCTCCTACTTCCATTTTAAGGATAAGATATATGAAAAAACGAGAGGAGTCCCCATAGATAACCCAATTGCAGGCCCCTTAGCCGAAATTGTGCTCAGAAAAGTAGAAAGCCAGAGAATACAGCAGTTTCAACCCAAAATGAAGCTCTACATTAGGTATGTTGATGACATAATAGTTGTATGGAAAGATGAAACGGAAGTGAGGGATTTCAGCAAAGCGTTTACAATAGGCAGTTACAGCCTAACGCTGAGAGAAGATCAATGTAGCCAAGATAGTATCCACTATCTAGACATCCAGATAACGCTAGCCAAAGGGAGACTGTTAACATCAGTGTATTGTAAACCAATGTATGAGCCGAAATTCATCCCTAACTGGTCTCATGACCCAATTAGCTACAAGAAAGCAGCGT
>AYEL01076624.1:0-58137 GCA_000484575.1 Olivierus martensii
TTTGTACGCCGAAAACGTTAGTATTGTATGAATATTAATTAAAAGAGAGTTATTTTTAAACTGCAAAGTGTGCTAAGTAATTATTCAATGAATTTGGAATTTGAGCAGTGAAATAGTGAAAAACGATCTAAAGTGGTCGTTAAAAAAGAATATGTTTAAAGATTACTGATGAGGATCTTAAAGTAAGACCGAAAACGTTTTAAAATAGAAAAATAGTTCTTATTAAAGAGCTGTAACTTTTAGTAAAAAAGATTTAAAATCATTTCAAACATTAATCTATTGTTCAGAATAGACAACTTTAATAGGAAATAGTATAAAAATTTATATGGAAAAAAGATAACCAAACAATAATAAACCACATACATCTCAATGGCAAAGACTAGAGATGAACTTCACAAATAAAGAATTTTTTCTTATTCTTTCAGTTTAAGAGTTCCTGGGTTTAAGATTTTTTCGAAACTGAATTATCACTACTAACTATTACTAATTAACAATTGAAAATATGAACATTAATTGCAAAAAGTAAATGTTAAACGTTCATAAACAGGCATCTCAAATCACATACATAACTGTGCAATACATTATGACTGGGTTTATAGCAAAAACTATATTGTCTACTACAAAATTAAAAACTCAAAATGGCATCCAAAAAAGAAATAGTGCAGTCTCTGGTTTTTTCAGCACATTATATAAATAACTTCATTCCTAAATTTTGCCTAAGGCAATAAATAATCTATATAAAAGTTCATCAACTTAGCTATCAATAATAATAAAGAATAAAAATTCTTTAGCATTTATATGACAAATAATTTCTTTATTATTATAACTTGCTTTTAAAGTTTATATTTTTATTTCTTTAGATCTGTTTCATTTGAATCATTGTTTAATCATAAACTATTGCTTTTGTTGGTCTTTACTTAATTTTATTGTGGTCAAATTGAATTGCTGAGAATGGAACCCCCGATTTTAACATTACGTTTACGGGAAATTGATTTTTGGTTTATGAATTCTTATTTTATGAGCTCAATCCAAGAATGAATTAACTCATAAAGTCAAGAATATCTATATTTTTCTTATTGTAAATTTTTTTGCAGAGGAATATTAATAATGCTTGAATAATTTATTGATTTGTTTGTTTAATATTTTGTTATCTAATTTCAGAATGGTAAACAAATAAGCTATTAAACTGGATGCAATATTTTGAATAATTCACATTCTTTAGAGATAACTTTTGATATTACGATAAAATTTTCTCTATTTTTTTATATTTGTTCATATATATATAAAATAATAATAAATTCTTTATTGTTGATTGCATCATCATGGTTACAGTGTTTGCATATTTTATTAAATTTTCAAGGAACAGAAGATTAAATTGTTTGAAAAAATATAAATATTTTATAATTCTCTGTCCTACTAATTTTTAAATATGTAAAGAATAAAGAATTATAAAATATTTATTTTATATTAAAATTATTATTTACTCTTGAATTAATAGACTAATTTTACAAAATGATAATTTGTTGCATTCAAATACAATACATTATAATAAAAGTTCAACGAGACTGCACTAAACACAAATCAAAAAATAATATTCAAAAGCCCTTTAGCAGTCAAAAGATAAAATCTTTTGACTGCATAAGGGCTTTTGAGTATTATTTAATACATTATCATCTTATAAAAATTCTTTATCTCATTTTATTTTATCATTTTAAAAAGATTTGAGTTTGGAAATATTGAAAATTAATAAATTAGATAAACAATATTGTCAAATAATTAATGGTTTTGTTATTGCTAAAAGATAACTTTCATACCATGAAACCTGGCTGGCATGTACAAGTTCCATCAACATGATGACAAGTTCCATTGTTCTGGCATTGACATTGTTCACTACAGTTATGGCCATGCATTCCTTCTGGACATTTATTGATACATCTATTTGATTACCACAAAAAATTTTCAGTCTTTATATAATTATATAATTTATACATTTAAAATTAAATATACTTACAAAGGTCCTTCATAGCCTGCTGTACAATTACAAGCACCTGATATATGATCACATGTTGCATTATTTTCACATCTGCAATTTTCTTCACAAGAATATCCATAAAATCCTTCATCACAAGGTTCACTGCAATCTATACTTTTCCATCCTTCCATAATAAAATAAGACAAAAATCTGTTATTTATTAACAGTTTATAGTCATGATTTCTGAACAATTATCTCTTATGATAATTATTCAGAAACCATGCTTAAAACTTTGTTGTGAAAACTAATATTTATTGTAATAAGTACTTTTAAAAATGTTTATTCATTAGATAATACTAATTCTTTTAAATTGAAAGATATCTTTGATTTTTCACTGTTCAAATGGTAAACAAGATATTAAGTAATACTGATTCATAACAGTATTAAAGCATTTAATACAGGTAGTCCTCGACTTACGATGATCCGTATTTACAATGGCTAAAAATTATTACTAAAAATTTTTTAATTCAACTTTGCTGCTTGTGTATATATATATATACATATTATATATAACTAATGGCGATGTTGCATTGCTTTTGTATATGCATTGCAGCATCGACATTCATTAGTTGGCAAGCAAAGCCTTATTATTGTATCTTGTCGTAACTCTGTCATGTCCAGTAAGAAAAATACTATTGGTGAAAATGCCAATGTAAAAAAAGGCTTGGAAAGTTTTAAGTTTAACCGTTTTAAGTTAGACAGAAATCTAATTTATGAAAATATTAAAACAGAAATCAAACAAATCAAGAATTAAAAAAATCCTCGACTTATGACAGAGACATTGGAATGGAACCCTGTTATAAGTTGTCAGAATTGACTTATGAAGGAGACGTTGAAATGAAACCCCAATGTAAGTCGAGGACTACCTGAATATGATATTAAAAATAAAGCTAGTCCTAAACTTACAAAAAAAATTCAAGTTCAAACTCAAGTCAATATGATCAGAAGTTGAAAATATCCTAAATTTATATATTTTTCATTATTAATATTTATTATGATATTACACAATATTATAATAAACACAATGAATACAAAACTACAGGAATCAGATACAAAAAAAAAGATGCTGCTGGTACATCAGACTATTGTACATGGCATCAATATGAATTGCATTGACTAATCACATAATTTCCCAATTAAATCATTATCATAAGTACATATGATCATAAGTTGAGGACATTTATGTAATAATAGCATTACCTTTTTCTTTTAATGAAAGAGATACACAGTGGTTTAACCATTTAAAGAATCTATCCTAATTAATATAATTCTTCTTTCTCATTTTGAATGTTATATTTAAGAGTTAAATTATCTTTCATTCTTTTAGATCTCAGTTTTAGAAAATACATGTTTAAGAACGGAACTATTGTCTTCCTGACAAACTTATTTGATAACTGGCATCATCTCATCTAAATAATAATATCACTGCACCCAAATAGAGATCCCATGAATTATGCTAAAAGTTATTCTATTCAGTAACTTATCAATGAAAAATAATAAAGAGGATGACATGAATTGTTCATATATCTGTAAATTAAAAATGAAACTGTCGCACGACTGATGATATAAATAAGCCAACATGCAGACACTGTATAACTTACTATTTATGCTGTGTCTGCAAAAACAGAACAGAGGTGATATTAGAATAAGAACTGTGCTACTGCTTTCAATTTTTTTAATTTTTCAACTGATTATTTTTTTGCATTGGAGATATAAATTAATTTATTCTTTATGGTTACATATTGTTTACCATAATAAATTTATTGTCATTTTGGATTATTCCCAGTTTAAGTAGTTATTGTAACAATTTATTCATGTAAATATTTGTGCTGATCCATTCTCTGTAAATATTTGTGCGATTAAATTAATTTCATTCATTTAATTGTACTTGTTTTTGTGATTATTCATTTATTACTTATTTACATTGTTTAGTAACTTTGTTTTGTCAATTCCTTCTAATGATCTTTCATTATTTCTTTAATAGCAATGAAGTTCTGACTGTTTTTTATTTAGATTTAATTAAGTTTGGAATTATTTATGAGTGTCAGAAGACTTGGTCATATAATTAATTTCATATAATTTCATCAACAGATTTTTTAATAAAAATCTATTGATGAAATTATATGACATTAATACGGTACTTTATTTGAAATATAAAATATGTGGTTTGAGGCTTGTAGTAACATGGTTCAAGGCTAAAAGCTAGTGAAAGGTTCAACTTTTAAATGTGTTTAGGTCCAAATCTTGTTAAAAATTTAACTTATTAATATGAAATTTTCAGAATATGTTTAAAACATTATGGAATAAATTTTGTATATATCAATTTTATTAATTTCAGCATATTTGAAATTTTATATATATATTATTTTGGAATATTTTATAAAATTTTATAATAATTTTTTGATCCCCTTATAATTTTACTAAGATTGATTTAATAAAGATATTGTGAAACTACATTGAGGGTTCTAAACTCTAATATAATTTTTTCATGCCATTTGATGAAAAAATGATGATGATATGAAAATTTAAAAATTTTAATTAATTACTGTAATTAATGCTCATTAGCACATAAAAATTAGAAAAGTGTATTAAATATTTGTTGGATTCAATGTAAATGTAAAGATATGTTAATATGTGCAACTTACTCTTCTTTTTTATTAATATACTATCAAAAATAAAAGTTAAATAAAAATGTTTTTAATATAAAAATATATAAGACTCATAGATAAAAATAATAAAATTCTGGATTCCAGGAAATTTAGTTTTATCAATCCCAAATCGTGAGAATAAAAAAAAAAGAGCTGGGAAAGCCAGACATTAGTTATGCTTAAGTTAAAAAGTGTCTAAAAAAATAGCTCTTATAAAGGAAGATTGGCTTATACATAAATCAGTTAAATGTGAAAAATTTTTATGATTAAAGAACATCTTTATAATTGCATCATAACTCCAGTTGAGTCCAACTGGAAGCATAATGCAATTATGCAACTGGTTTGATGGAAATCAAACCAGTCGAGTTCATTTGGCAATTACAGTTTTTACCATCTATATGAATTTATTCCTAATTAGTTAATTAATAATAGTTCTTAATTTATTTAAATATTAAATAAATTAAGATCTATAGATCAATGTTCACTATCCAAACTGCTTAAACAAGATCTATTTCATATAAAGACAATTTATTTAGTAACTAATGTAGAATTAAAAAATTTAACAGAATATAAGCAAAAATATGAACTATTTATAGGTGTTTCCCTACTTATGATCATTTTATTAATGATAATCTGCTCTTACAATTATCTTTATGACATTCCAAACTTGCTATTTTCATAGTGTATTGGCTAGAAATACTTTTTGTTTTACTAAAACTTTTATCTTGGAGGATCCCAGTTCACTTCCATATGATTTTATTACTTTGGAGGACTGAGTGAAATACCTGATGATTTTACTATCTTAAAGGATCAGGATAAAATCGAGATGATTTTACCACCTGGAGTATCCAGTCGTCTATTGTCTACTATTATTATTAAAATTACTACCATTATTAGTCATTTTTGACTTATATTTTCTCAACTTACAATAGGGTTATCAAAATATAATCCTATTGCAGATTGATCATTTTAAAATAATAATAATAAATAACTGAAGTTATAATTATTGTTTATTATATTTTTACAATTTTTTATTTAAATAATTCATTTATCTTCTTAACAAATTGGAAATTTTTTGATTTATGTAATTAATTTTCAATTTTGAGTAAACAATGTACTCAAATATTCATCAGTCAATTACTCCAAACCTGAAGAACAAAATATCACTTGGAAATTTATTCAACATTAGTTTATTCAAATGCATTAACTGCCACAGAAAATCAATTAATTACAATGAATAAATAATTTTAACTTTAATTTGTTGAAAATGACTATAATTCTTAATAATTAAAAATAATGAATGTAATCAAGATCATCAGGTATTAAAATTATGAGTAGCTGTTCAGAAACAATTATAAATATTTTAATTATTAAGATAGATTTTGATAATGTAGTTAAGAATAATTTGTAAACTATAATAAGTTCACAAATTATTCTTATTTACATTATTTAGATTATTACGAATTTATTAGAATTTGAAATTTTTCTATCCAGATTTTTTACTAATAAATTTAATAGAAATCAACTTAATATTTGTGTCATTTTTTATTATATTTAAAATTCCTTTTCAGTTTATTAATATTAATTCTGTTAATTTTAGTTAGGAAGTCTTGTAAAGATCAATAAAATTAGATTAAATCTGTTGTTCTTGTTTCAAACTCTAAAGTACGATTTTAATTATTTTTTTATTTAATTTAACCAGTTATACATAATCCTGTATTTGTTTTAAATACAATTTTCTGAATTTCTTGAAAGGATAATTAATATATTCAGGAGTTCCCCAACCTATGCAAGACTTACATTTATGACAATGTTATATAAGTCAAATTTTATATAAGCTGAAATTAGCTATGTAAATTATTATATAATTATTATGATAAATAACCAAATATCAGTCAAATAACTCTAGCATTACAAATTAATTTAGAAATAACTGAAATTAATGAATGAACTAATTTTAACTAATGTGGCTCCATCTATTAACTAATGACTAAACTAGAAATTTTAATATTCATCTGAAAATGAAGTTTGTCATGAAATCTGCCAAGCTTTGCCATAAAGAGCTGGTGGCTACGATATAAGCCCAGTTGGGAGTGTAGCTTGTCGGATAGTCTGACATGTGTTTGTCTAAATTTCAGTTATATAAGCACTCTGAAGAGAAAATTTGCTTGGTATCCTGGTGGTACAGCTGGTAAGATGTTAGGGCATTATCCTAAAGACCCATGTTTTGATTCCAGATTGTCGACAAATTTCATTTTCAGATAAATTTTAAAATTTCTAGTTTAATTATTAGTTAAGAGATTGAATGATAATGGCTAAAATTAATTTAGTCATTAATTTCAGTTATTTTTAAATTGATTTTTAATGCTAGAGCTATTTAACTGATATTTATTTATTACTTAATTATTGATATCTAATAAGTTCATTTGCTCAAAATATATTATGAATATTAGGCATTGTATAAGCAGCATATTTACAAAGTAGAAGATACAATATTCATTATACTGTATTTCCTATCTTGTATAATAATTATTATAATATTGATTATAATAAACTTGTAATATGATGCAAATTATTATGCCATATAATAACTATGCTATTGAGAATTAATTATCAATAGCAATGTTAACAATAGCACTGTTAAACAAGTAAGTAGTTCAATAACATTATATTATAGATATTTCATTACAATATTATTATGTAAAACTGCATTACTGTATTGTATGTTCAATTATAGAGATGCAGGCATATCTCATTATTCTGTATTTACATTCCAGATCAGAGCTTAAAACAAATGACAGCTTTTTTAACATTTGCTGATGAATATATTTACATGTTTAAAAGCCTAAAAATATATTTACATGATTATTCGTTATGTGAACAATAGTGTTAGGCATAAAATATTCAACTACATTTTAAAGTATTCGTGTATCATTGTGGAGGATTGAGGTTCGATTCTAGTCTTATACTTTCAGTTTTTTGGGACAGCTACAGACCCAGCTCATCTACATGTGAATTTATGTTTTGTATACTTATTCTAAATATTATTTTGCAGATAATTTTCATTTTGAGATATAAAATAAAAACACATGGAACATAATTGAGAAGTGCTGTAAAATGATGTATGCTTGTAATTATAAAAATAGTTTGCGTATCAAAATTTTTCATATTTACAAAGATTTATAGATTTACTATTTTTACAACCCATCCCTGCTATAACATACTGCTTCCCCATCTTACTGATGCAACATGTAAAATTTCCATTCCAAAACCAACAATGTAGTACAATCTAAAATAGCAAATGCCATGCAGTATGATATAAACTGGGCATGATTTTGTTTTTATACTTTATTGTAATAAAAAATACTTTTTATTTAATACATAAAAAATATAAAAGTTAACAGGTATAGCTTGCTTTAGAGCATCAGGATTTAAACCTGAATTAAATTTTACTATACTGATTATATAAGAATTTATTTAAATTCCACTTAGTTAATGTTTCCTGGATCATCCGTCTTACATAAGTCAAAAAACTCCAGTATATTTTCTTAAGAATTTAAAAAATAGTAAAATGAAAATTTTATATTTTATACTAATTTACCTCTTGCACATGTACAGTTTCCAGTTATAGGTTCACACGTAGCTCCATTCTGACAAATACATTCTTCTCTACAATCTAATCCCCAATATCCAGGTTCACAAGCTAAAATATTTGAAAGTTATATCAAATAAGATATAAAATCACTATTATAGCATAATGATAAGCATACGCATCATTACTCACAAGAATCACACGATAATCCCCTCCAACCTTCTTTACATTCACACTTATCAGGTGCAATGCAAATGCCATGTAAACAGTCCTGATTACAAATTGCTAAAATGATAAACATATTTTAGTTTTTATTTAATCACTCCTATAAATCATAGTATTGATACTTACGTATGCATTTTGATTCAACTTCAGAATAACCTGTACAACAGTGATTTACTGTTCTTTTCTTAACTTCAACTTCTGTCTTATAGCCAACAGTATACCGTATTCTGTAATAACAAAAATAATCTTTTGAAGAAATTCTTATATTTTTCTGCAATTATTTTAATCGAAATCAGAAACTGAAACTAAAATATTTTAAGATATACAGACAGGTATGTATACAGATACAACACAGTAATAGAATAATTAGAATTTTCAAATTAGCACAATACACAATTATATTAAACTAACCTATATTTTGAGCATCTTGGTGGAATGTTGAAGCACCAGGTAAAAGTTCTAACTTGATGTGGCTTTCGATATGCAATCTTTGATGTTACAAGATAACTGGAAATGTACATAAAATTTAATAACATATAGTTTGTCAATATTAAATAATTTACTAAGAATACCTTTCTTCTTTCTTGCAAACATTTGGACCATCCGGTAATGATGAAGCAGTTAAAGTTATCAATGATGCTATAATAATTATATACATCACATTTATCTATACAGAAAGATTTTAAAAGAAAAATAATTAGATATTTACTTTTAAACTATATTTTTATATACAAAATATACTTTAAAATATCTAAAAAGTATTTGTATTGCACAATTGGTTGCATAATAAGCACCTTTTGAAACTTCAACATAAAAGATTTGTAAGTATTCATAAATAGATCTTAAAATATTTAATATCTATAATTTATTGTAATTCTTAAATATACATTAAATAAAAACCAAAATTCATTTATTTATAAAATAAACATAAACAATATTTTATAAAATTTTAATTTACTGTATATTTCTATTTTCTAGAATTATTGTTAGATTTCACCTTAAACCAATGTTTAACAATCTTCTGTTAACATTGCATCATTATTGTTCGAACATTACATCACTAGATCCAAAATATGTAAATGTTATATATTATAAATTAAATTTTTCATAATATATAAAATCTATTGTTATGATTTGTATTAAATTTTAAAAAAAATCATATTATTGGTTACAGAGCTCTTAAAAAAGTACTTTTTTCTAACAGAGTTTGGTTTCTATAACTGACAGTAATTATAATTACTTTCTCGTACTTATTACAAATATAAATTAAAACTATAATTAAGATTATATTCACAAATTTAAATAACTGTAATTTTCTTAATCAATTAAAGTATTCATGTAGCAGATTCCTTATAATCTGTACTAGATAAAATAAAAATAAATATATTAGTTAATTATTGCTCAGTAATAAAGACAACAAAATTAAACAGAGTTTTGTTATGTCTAACATGAAACTGCATAAATGAACTTTTTTCTTGTCAATTATTTAAAATAATACATTAAATGAATCTAGATGACAACTGATCTTCTTCTATTTTATCATCGTCATGGCATTTTTATTAAAGTGAAAAAAATAATGACAGTCACTTTACAATTTCCTATTAATTTTGTGACCCCAATTAAATTATTCAGTTCATTTTAGAAACAGAGTCAAAACATTGTAGATGTTAATCAAAACGCGATTAGCATCAACAAGCTCTGAAACAAATTAAATATGTCAGGGTTTGAATATACAATAGTTAATTATTGGAGGCTTCAGTATAGATAATAAAATATTTAAAATTAACTTTTTCCGAATAGAAAATTGTGTAATATTTATTAGAGACACGTGATAAATGTGAATGTTTTACTTGTTTACATCCTTGACTCATATTAAGAACTAGTTCATAATTCAGTTTTAATATATAAAAATTCCAAATATATCATAAAATTTTATAAAATTCATAATCGTAGATATAAACTAAATAAGATATTATATTATGAATGATTTTGAAGTACACTTTTGCTTAAAAAATTTTTGACTAAATTAATGCTTATGAAGACTGAATTATTGATTGAATTTGAGCTTATGAGATGTAATCCATCATCAGTTTGTATGGATAAAATTAAATATAAGAAAATAAGCTATATAAAAGCTAATAATTAAGACTTTGATCTACAGTGAATATATCATAATAAAGGATTGTACAGCTCTTTTATAATCAGTTTTTGTTTCTGTCTGTGTTTATATAAAGATGTTGATATTACATAGAATAAAAGTATTTATAGTATGAAGTTTATATTTTCTGCTTTAAAAATGATAACTTAAAAAAATACTTTGTAAATTTTAATCAAAAAGGAAAAAATAGTTTATTATATTTTATCAAAGAATTTTGAAATTATATTTCTAATAAATTGATTTTAGTGATGAAGTACAAAATAATTTTTTGAAAGACTAATTAACTTTTAAGTGTTCTATATCATCTCGGTCTGTTTTGTTCTCATAAAATATATAGTTTTTTTTTTTTTTTTAAGTTTTTTTTTTTTTTTTTTTTTTTTTTTTTTTTTTTTTTTTTTTTTTTTCAAGTTATTGTATACAATAACACTTAGTAAAATAAATTTATAATACTTGGATATTTGTAAAGTTTGTATTTGTCTTTAACTATATTTCTTTTAAAAAATATTAAAAGTTAATTAGCTTATCACAAAATTAATTATTTTGCATTTCATTACTACAATTTATTAGAAAGATAATTTCAAGATTCTTTGACAAAATATAAAAACTATTTTTCTTTCTTTTTGGATAAAATTTACAAAATATTTTTTAAGTTATCATTTTTAAAGCAATAAATATGAAATTCATGCTGATCACTAGTACTAGTATAGTAAAATTCTTTATTTTTTGTATATTTGAAGACTGCAAAATAACATATACTCCTACATAACATATTTTATAAATAATGTAAAATTTCCAATATAATAATATTTTCTTTTCTGTATTGCAGCAGTGATAGCAGCTTTATATAAACAAATAATTAATACAGGATATTCAAATTAACAATATCTTTTAATGAAAATTATTAAAACCATAATATATTTTAACATAAAAATTTTTAATTATCTTCAGTTATTTAGCTTCTTAAAAGAGACAATATCAAATTCATTGCTAATAGTGGGATGCTGATGTACTATAAATTTGAATGATAACAGATGTAAATTTACAAATTTATGTAATATATTCTAAAATTAATAATATTAAAATAATTACTCAAGTTGCTTAATAAAACAAAACAGAATATAGGTAAACAAACACTGAAAATTCTGTATTGAAAGAATATGTAATTCATTAATGTCAGCAGAATTGTTTATCGTGGAATTTGCCTTTGCCTTTTTGTTGTTGTTATTGACTGAGTTACTATCAGTTTGCAGAAACAATAGAATTTTACAAGTTTGAACTTTTCACCATAAGTGTAGCAGAGTATAAGTGTAATATAATTTATGAATAAATTATACTACACTTAATTTGTTAATTATCATATGATACTATTAATTCTTTCAAAATTTTTTTAGCAAAATAGAAATAAATTTATTTTAATACATAAAAAAAAAAAAAGAATTTTTTGTGAATTTTTTTATTGAACAAAACTAGAAAAATAAGTTTATCGATATAGAATATAAACTTACTTTTTCCTCTAAAATATAAATTTGATTATGTTAAAAACTTCATTTCAAAAATATATCAAAGATAAAACAACATTTACATAATAATGGATACCTTAAACGATTAATGAATCATTAATTTTTTTAGTTATCAATTAAATATTTTTCAAGATAATCAACAAATTATCACAGAACTTAAACAATATAAATAATATTTATTATATAATATTTTCAGCCATAAATCAAAGTTTCATTAGCTTCAGCTTCTAAATGCAATAAATTATAAATGTTAAAATAAGAATATAAAGTCTAAAATAGAAGATTTTGGATCTTTTGTTTTTATTTGTAATATTTATAATGTATTAGACTGAGAAGCTGAAGATAGTGATGCTTTGATGCCATAAATGAAAATGTTATCTAAAATAAATTATTTATTATCTTTTAATAGCGGTGTTAATGTGCTTATTATTTTAATATACACAAATACAAAAGAAATAAGTAAATCTTTATGTCTTCAAGAATTCTAACTCTATTACTTTTTAGGAATTTATAACCATTGTTTCATTGTTTATAACTATGCTGTTTATTATAATATGTAACCATTGTCTCATAAATTATCAAATAAAACATTAGAATAATTAGGATCTGTATTGGAAAATATTTCAAAAGACCTTGACATTTTATATTTTCATAACTACCTACATAGAAGAGTTGTTACAATCACTGACTCAAATGTGATGAAACGTTTAATAATTTATCATTTTTCCAGTTCATACTGAATTTTAACCTCTTATATTATTCCATAAGAATCTAATAAACAAAAAACAATGATTATTGTGACAGTCACGATTAAAAATATTATAATATCCCAAAATTAAGTATTATTATTACATAGAAAAATTAAAACTATGTAATATTTACTTTTATTCTTCTTTAAGTCACGTATTGTCAATGGACATTGTTTTGAACAAATTTTTAACATAAACAAAACACTTTGATTTCAAAACAGATATAATAGCCATCATTTCGAAGTTCTCTGGTCCTATATCAGATATCTTTTAGGAAATTCCTAGTAATGTTGCATTGTAGACAAAACAAATTTCACGTTTTTCACTGCTTAAAGTCACCTTGACTTCTCCATGACATAAATACATTTTTCTAACTCATCAGTACACGTGTAGTAATGTGTTGACACGTGATTGATGACAGCATTTCCAGATTGGGTTAACTTTATGATAAAGTAATAACGTTATCCGAATAATTATTAATAATCACATAAATATATAATTAAAGGAGACTTAATCATGAAGCAAGCGTTTATAATATTCGTAGATTATTATATTTATTAGTCGATCACGGTTTATCGTTAAAGTCGGTTCCATATTGTTTACGGATCCTAGTTCGAGGTTAAGAGATTAAAATGGTAGTTGGCAGCACTGTAAACAAAACTAACCAATCCCGTAAATGATGATTATAATGATACAAAATTCAAATATGACATATCAAAGGATAATTAGGTCAAATGCTAGGAATTTTGTAACTAACTGGTATGACACATTTAGTAAATATATATACTCAAATATGGCGTTACGATATAATGCGCCTTGACAAGAAAAGCCACTCAAGGTAAAAATGGTTATTTTTTCAGAAAATGCAAAAATAAAATATATCTTTTTTATTTATTTCGTAGAATAAACGAAATCAAACGGTCGTAACTCGTTTTATATTTTAATCAATGCCAAATTAAAGAAAGTAAACTAAGAAATTCATTCTTTTCTTACTCATGTATAGCTCAGCAGCATAAATATACCAATGAAATTGCAGTGTGAATGAAGCCATTTGACTTTTATAAAATAAATTTTTTGCGAATCCTATTTTTACAATTAATAACGATTCAAAACTTTGATAAAATTGAGCTGATATATATCTTTTATGCTATTATATACAAAAAAAACAGTTATATCATATAACTTTATTCCTGTTTTTAAATTAAAAATATTCAAAATAATTTTTTTTCGTAATAGTGTGTATTTTTAATATGGTTCTATCTAAATTATATTATCTATAATCTGCTATATTGCACATATAATATAGTGAATCTGGCGCAGCCATTATCAGAACTCATCACAGACTGGCCTAAATCCTTGGTGGTGTCAATGGGAAGTTTGAAGAATGGCGTTCAACGGACCAGGATTAGACCTCTGTAAAAACTGGAGATTGGGACCTGGTATTGAACCCGGACCTCCAAGATGAAGCAGTAGTCGTGGTCGCGTTAGGGAGGTGGTCATCTTATGGATTGTCAAATAGCATTATTTCTATTGGAAAAATTTGGTTCCCATAAAATCGTGGTCGTCACGTCAGGTGGTCGTAAAGACAGTTTTCACTGTATTTGAATTGGCTCTACTACTTTAGTGTACATTGCGCCAATATATTCAAACTAATTTTAATAATTTAGGAAATAATCTAAGTAAATTGTTATTTAAAATTTAACTCATTCAAGATGTATTAAATTGTTTTTATAGTAGTATTTAAAAAATTCACTATTAATTGTCATATTTCTAGCGAATTATATTTTGATAACGCACTTGTTATAATTCTCTCTTTGGCATATTTATTTAGTACTAAATTTTGACACTTGTTGCAAATATATAACATTGAAAAATGGAGAAAAACTATATTTCAGAAATATAGAAATTTTATGGCATTATTTAAGAAATATTTCTTCCTGTTAAATGTTTGTTGCTATTTTTCATCCTTTCATTTTTGATTATTTATGTTAGTGCTCCCTCTTCCGTGTTAAAATAAATCGAATTGTTTATTATATCACGCTTCGGTGATTGTTACACAAGCATTAATTAGTAGATTTTCGTGAATTCGGAATGATTATTCTTGCATTAAAGATGATCAGGAAGTTTACATCTTTTTAACTTTGTATCACTTAGTTTCATATAAACATGGAGAGCAAAATTCGAATTTCTATTCTCTTTAATATATATTTAATTAATTAATGGCTTTTTATGTAATTTAGTTGGAATGCCAAGAAGATAATCTCGATGGCACTTCAATTAAATAATTAACATACTAATTTCGGCCATTTAAAAAATGGCGGATGATCAAATTTCTAATGCTCCTCTCTAATCGTTTTTGAAGTGTTTAAATAATTTTTTCTGAAATTCAATGAAAAATTCCTGCCTGTCATTAAAGATGATTTTGATAATCTACATTTTAATTCCCTATTTCTGTAATAATTGCATATTTTCTTGGAATTTTCGGTTTTTTGAACATTTAAGTTCAAAAAACTGGAAATTTTATGAAAATATTCCATTATTCCCTTCCGGAACATATCTGTCTGTTATATTGTTTAAGATTACTGTAGAGATATAATCTTAATAAATATATATATTCAATATGTAAATATATATTGCAAATTTTTAATACTAATTTGATAACAAACTCATCAAAATCACTTAAATCTATATTTGCACTAATCAAGAAATACACAAAAGAATCCTGAACGGAATTTTTACTGATAACTAATTTGAATGTTAATTCCCATCATATAATTTTATAAATATATATTATTATACATATTAGTAACTATATACATAAATCTAAACTATTTTGTTATAAATTAATTCATTAAGTCGTTTTTTATTTACAGGCATATCCTGGAATTATGCCAGCTTAGGTTCTAGACTGATGCCATAATCTCAAAAATGTAAAAATGTCCATAAATCAGAGCACTGTCTTTTTTCACTTATCGATGCATGTAATGCACTTCAATTACTATATATATGCATAAGTAACTTAAAGGAGCGTTTATAACTAAAAGAAATACTATACCCCTTATTTTGAAAAAGGAAGCATTCTGTTTTCTCAAAAATATGCTGCTGAAGTGCAGTAATCAATAATATAAAAATAGATTAAGTTAAGCCGTCATATCGCGAAAGGATATACTGTATCTGGCGGCGGCCATTTATAGAGCCCATCAAAGGCTGGTCATCAGCAACCATGATGGGGTCAACCGGATGATTAAAGGATGGGGTTTAAAGAGCCCGACCGGATCCCTCCTGAAAAATTGGAGGTATGGGAACCGGATTTGAACCCGGATCCTCCAGAGTGGTCAGCCACAGTTTACCACTCCACTATCCGGCCGACAACTCCAAAATAAACACTGAAATTTTGGGGAATGTTGACAGTTCAAAATGTATCTAAGTTCAAGCGCCATAAGTCGAGGAGTATGACTGTATTCACTTATTTTCATTATCCTGTTTTAATCTTTCTAACAATTATTCCTTGATAGCAGATCTACTTTATTTGAGATTCTTATCTTCATGACTGGTTATTATTAATTTTATGTGGTATGTTTATCTTAGAAATACAGAAAAATCTGAGCTAGGGTCCAGCTTTCGGCGGCTGAGATTGTGGCCACCAAACACAGGCTGGCCACCAGAAGACACAGTTAGCTACAAATTTCTATATTAAACATTAAAGTTTAAAATACAAAGTTTATGACACAGTTTCACATTGATAATTAAATCTAAGGAAAAAAATCACTAATTAATGTCTGTTTTCGGGATTTTTTTCACTTTAGAATGCTCAGCTGATAGAAGATCTAGAGCACATCTGGCATTTCTGATCAAAACACGATTTGCTAGCCATCTAGTACATGTTGCACACAAAGTGCTGAAATTAAATATCACTGGCCATGACCACGGAACATAGATGGCCATTTTACACAGTTTAAAAATCCTGCAATATGCTTGGGCAGATATTAAGGTGGCCACTGCTTGCAGGTTGGCCACCTAGTTCAGGTGGCTACCAGCACAGGTTTTCCTGTATATATTAGGATAATAACAGATGGGCCTTTTATCTATGTTTTCATTTAACGTCTTCATCCCCTTGTTAACTTTTGGAATATATGATAATATCCTTGTTTTTCAATAATTTTCAAGCTAAAACAAATAGCAAAAATTTCGGAAAGTAACTTGACGTTATTACCTTACAAATACAGGTGCTCTTCTAGTTACGAATATTCGTACTTACAAAGGTGAAATTTCATCTTTAGATTTCGTGAAATTTAAAACTTCTTCAATAATTCTAAGTAATATGATAGAAAAATACTCTAGCAATCAACATAATGTAAAATTACAAAGTTAGTTAACATATTACGGCAGTATTTCAAAATGGCAGCGACTACACCAAAAATTTCTCGCTTTATATTCGAAACTTTTCATTAAAATCTATGAAATAAGAAACTTTTAATTGGTCAATTGAGAAATACATTACAATATACAGTATATAAAATTAGTTCAGTACTCTTGGAGCAAAAATAACAGCTGTATCTGAGAACGAATAACTTTATTTACGAACAAAACTTACGAAAGAATTATGTTTGTAATTAGAGAAACGCCTGTATATATTGATAAATATTTATTTTATAAATTATATTTTTAATATTCCTTCTTTCTTTGAAAATGTTTCTGAGCCTCCTTTTTTTAAACTATTAAAAATTATTGAGCAAAATGCCATGCAAGATTTGCATAGATATAATTTAAATAAATAAGTTTGAAAGTTATAAAAAATATATACGTTGCTAATCAGATTTCAGTTAGAATTTTTATGTTTAGCTGTATGTTATATCTTCCATTTATTAATAGACATAGCTGAGTTAGATCTCCACTCATTGAACTTACAATAAGAACCAAAAAAGTAGAAGCAAATATTATTTTTATCTGTCTAGTATTATAAAGAACAGTTTAAGTGCTTAATTTTGTTGAATACTATTAAACACATTCAGAATTATGAACAACTGGATTGCCTGCTCCAATGGTCAGTTGTCAGCAAAACAAAGTGGTGGAATCACTGAGGTATAATAGTGCATGTCGGGGTACTACATCCTTTTTATTAATAACTTGGATTTGGTCATCACACTTACTAACATAAATGAGATAAAATTATTGATTGCCAGGAAACAAAGGCCTACTATAAATATAAAGCTTTATAGTTAGTTTGCTCATCTGGCCAGTGCATTAGCTTGCTGGCCAGATGAGTCATATAATTTCTGGCCACCAAACAAAGTCAATTTGCTATATCATTCGAATTTACGTTCGCAAAAGTACCCCACCAACAACATGGCGGCCGGCGTCGTTTTCTAACATTGAGCAAGCAATCCATGAAACAAAATCATGTGGCTCAACTCAGTGGCAGACTGGCTCAACTCAGTGTCAGCTTTCCCGATGACAATTGGGCCTTGTGGGCATCCTTAAAAGCACTTATAAAAATTATGGGTGCGTTCCAAACCTCAACAATAAGTCATCAGTGATTAGTCTCTTTTGACATCAGAAATAAACTCAACACAGCTTGTTTCTGATTTCTGTTTGACTCATTGTTTCTGTTTCACGATGATGATGATTTGTTAATCTCTCTAACTTTTAAAATCTTATCATCTAGCAGGAACTACTTTTTCTGCGTTAGCGGTGTAAAGATCTAGCAGGAACTACTTTTTCTGCGACGTTAGAAAACGGTGTAAACCGATTGCTAACAACTCACCACCCTCACCACTTCGAGATTGCGATGACTTTTTAGCATCGATTTACACCGTTTTCTAACGTCGCAGAAAAAGTAATTCCTACAAGATAAGATTTTAAAAGTTAGAGAGTGTAACAAATCATTATCATCGTCAAACAGAAACAGAACAAGCTGATGTTGAGTTATTTCTGACGTCAAGAGAGACTAATCATTGATGACTTGCTGTTGAGGTTTTGAACGCGCCCTAAATGACAGCTTTATATAGATAGTTGTGGATTGGCCCCCTTTGTTTCTTGGTAATCAATAATTTTAGACCCAACAGCAAACATAGCAATAGCTTCGAAACCGAAAGAGTTATTTACGCATTTTATCGATCTTTTTCTCTTTTATTCGTGTCTCAACCTATTTAGAACTCTACTCTCTGTGCTAGAAATCATATATTTTTGTCATACTGACGGAGTAAACGATTTTTATTAACCGTAATGTTCGAAACCTGTAAACATCACACATTTATAGTTTTAATCAAATAATTACTTCCTTGTTTTCGATACTAGTTCAATAAAAATGTTCCTTTGTAATTTTTTAACTTAATATTCTTAGAGATAATTTAGGAAACGTTGTTAAGTAATAGTACAAGCAACTCATGTCATAAATTATACTTGTAGAGTTGTACTTCTTGTTAGCCATAACCCATCGTAGCTCGTTATATCTAACATAAAATGCCATACGTCGTTATATTTGTTATTGCGATAATTACAGATAATAAAAGAGGCGAGACTCCATGAAGATACTAATGGTTTTTTTATTATTATGAAGAGAAATTTTTGATTCTTGTTCAATAAAAAAAATATTTTAGTAGTTAAAAAATTAGAAATGAAATTAATTTAGTTACAATATCTTTTTTCCCCCTTCTTCTTCTTTCAGTTTTGAGTAAAGAAAAGAGTTTACTTGGAGCGAAAGAAAATTGATAAGAGAGGAAGTAAAGTGAGAAAGGCAAGTTAATAAGTGACTAATTAATTATATTTAATGTTCAGCTCATTAACATGCAGGAAGTCGGTAGAAGCAAGTTATCTAATGTGATAAAATTCGACACTTTTCAGGAGGAAGGTTAGAAAAAAATTTACTTTTTTCACGTTACGTAGAGATGCGGTTTCTGGCGAGTAAGTATTATTAAGAGTTTAACTATTGAATTGTGTACCAAAAAAAAATCCCTTTTTTTGCTAAATTATCAGAATTCCTGCAGAATATTATATGCAAAAAAATGCAATAATTTTTATTTATTCTCTCGCGTTTAATATTAACAACAATATTTACGCACGGTCGTCTTATACACGAAATAAAATTTTACTTACGTGTTTTTACGAGCTAGAAAAATTTTAAAATTACGAGATACACATTGTTTTCATAAAATGCAAAAGGAATTTTAAAGTTATCTTTTATAGCTTTTGATATATCGCGAGTTTAAACGCGAGCAAAAGTGTCGCTTAAAAAATAAAACCGAATTCCCTTTGCGCGATTTCAATATATACGATGCAATGTGAAAAAAGTGAATTTCTAGCTAGATTTTCTTACGGTTTTCAAAGAATGATATCTATAACAGGCAAGGCAATAAAGTTAAAATTTTTTTTTTCTGCAGATAAAATTTAAAATATTTGAACAATTACAATAACCTGATTGACTCTCCATTTTAAAGTAATAAAGTATTTTTATACTCTCCTAAATCTTCTTCTTTTTTTGTTTCATCTTTTAAAGAAAACAAGAAAAAGAAAAAAGTACATTAAAGAAAATTGTATTTTTGTTACTGCAGTAGTTCTCTTTTCATCCGTGTAGATCCTAGTTGAATATGAAAACCGAATACTTATTTGATGTTTTATATCTTTCATTGACCATTAAAAATGTCTAAAAATGTTCAGTGGATCAAGAAATTCTTTTACAATAGTCTAGATACTCTTTTAGAGTGGAAACGACTTCTTTATGTATTGCTTTCCATTTTCAAGTTCCCAAATGGCGCAATGGCACTTGATGAAGCAGAATCTATCTCCCGTCCCCTGATACCTATAGCAGCATCGAGTGTTTCACAAAAAAAACGATTTTCTTTCCTTAGTTACTTCCATTTGTAATAAGATCTTAAAAGTAGTTGCATTTTAAATTCTTCCATCTACTTTTTTATTCATTATAATTGCTGTACTACTTTATTTTTAATAGTTTTTTTTTTTTTAAATTACGTTCTATTGTTTTCTGTTTGCTACGTGAAGTTTGATTTTTATTTACATGGGTAGTAGTCGAAACAAATTTCCATTGCCAAGCCTCATTAAACATCTCCCGTACTACCGTAGATGATGCTTCTAGATTATTAATTGCACTGTTTAAATCACTTAATACCGTATTTATTAAACCATGGAATGTAAATTAATAGCGTTATTTATAAAGCGAATTTAAATTTTGATTAATTTGTTTAGAAATTATCCGGCAAGGTCGCGAATTACGCGGCTACGCTTTCGGTTTTGAAATATTTTTCGGTTTGAACTTTGTTTACTGTTACAGAAACAAAAATGTCGGCTTTAGGACAAATTTTAGGATTAATGTCACTTCGGCGTGTCGCATATAGAAGCTGGTAGAAAAGTAAACCAAAACAGCAAACTACTTGCATGTAGAAGGTGGGTGATCTTGAAATTAACGACATTAATACACATGCACCAATAGCTCAATTATCTCGACAACAGTCAAACAGAACTTATTCAAATCAGCTACATCCCGTGTTTTTGTATAAACAAGTGCATGAACACTGCAGCTGCGACAATAGCTATAAATATAGTTTCATAATAAAACCGAACAAGTATTTCTCATGATTATTTTCGTTATTTTAGTGCTGTTACTATCGAAAACTAGATCATATACCTTTCCAAATGTTCTGGTCTGATAAATGTAATATATCTCTGTGTGGTGCAGAAAGATTTGCATGCACACAGATACCGTGCAAAAATATAGTTTATAATATAGAACGGTAGTCATGAAACATTACTATCTAGCGAAACATCGACAAAAGCTTCATTAATATGAGAATATACCTATATATGTCGCTAATAAAACGTACTATTGACATTAACAAACAGTATTCTGCTATATACCGTCTGTTCAAACAAAGGTAAGTTTTGAGAGTATAAAAACAAGTCTTGCTATACATACAAAGAAAGATACGTATTAAAACGAAGCAAGTCTTGCTACAGTATATAAAAAATATGTAAGAATAAAAAATCGAAACATGTGTTGCTATGTATATAAGAAAGGATATGTATAGAAAAAAAGTAAGTCTTGCTGTATATACAAAGAAAGGTAAGCATAGAAAACCAAGCTTGCTATACTGCGTATGCAAATAAGTAAACATACAAAGGAGGTAAATCTTGCTATATATACAATGAAATATAAATATAAATGCCGGAGTAAGTCTTACTTTACTGTATATGCAAATAGACACACATACAAACGAAGTATGTCTTGCTGTATATACAAAGAAAGGTAAGCATAAAAATGAAGCAAGTGTTGCTGTATAGTCAAAGAAAGGTAAGCATAAAAACATAGCAAGTCTTGGTATATAGTATATGCAAATAAGTAAATATACGAACCAAATATGCTTACCTTTCTTTATATATATACAAAGAAAGGTAAACATAAAAACGAAGCAAGTTTTGTTATGTATATAAGAGAGAGTATGCATAAAAACGAAGCAAATCTTTCTATATGTTCAAAGATTGATAAGCATAAAAACAAAGCATGCAGTCTTTCTATGCGAATAGGTAAACATACAAACGAAATAAGTCTTGCCAAATACGTCATTAAAGTAAGTATAAAAACGAAGCAAATCTTGCTATGTAGTATATGCAAATAGATAAACATACAATCAGAGTATGTCTTGCTATATGTGCAAAGAAAGGTAAGCATAAAACGAAGCAAGTTTTGTTATGTATATAAGAAAGAGTATGCATAAAAACGAAGCAAGTCTTGCTATATAGTATATGCAAATAGGTAAACATACAAACCAAATATGCTTACCTTTCTTTGTACATTTCAAAGATTGATAAGCATAAAAAACAAAGGCAAGTCTTGTTATACAGTCTATGCAAATCAGTAAACATACAAACGAAATAAGTCTTGCTAAATACGTAAAGAAAGTATAAAACGAAGCTACAAACGAAGTATGTCTTGCTAAATACGCAAAGAAAGTAAGTATAAAAACGAAGCAAATCTTGCTAAATATGCAAAGAAAGTTAAATATACAAACGTAGCAAATTTTACTATATATACAAAGAAACACACGCATTTAAAAGATAAAAAAATAATCAAAATGTGCAAATCTACAAAATGCCAACCCACAGGCCTCTTTAGGAATAAATTAAATTTTTTTTTTTCATTCTAGAGGTCTTTTATGGGAATGCTACCACGGTAGCAAGATTTAATACCTGAAAAAATATTTTAAATATTGAAGTTAACCTGAAGCAAATATGCAAAGAAAGTTAAACATACAAACGAAGCAAATTTTACTATATATACAAAGAAACGCACGCATTTAAAAGATAAAAAAATAATCAAAATGTGCAAATCTACAAAATGCCAACCCACAGGCCTCTTTAGGAATAAATTAATTTTTTTTTTTTTCATTCTGGAGGTCTTTTATGGGAATGCTACTACGGTAGCAAGATTTAATACCTGAAAAAATATTTTAAATATTGAAGTTAACCTGAAGCAGCCACTACGTCTAGACGTCTTTAAAAGTCAGGAAAACATCTTTTATACAATTCAAAGAATTATAAAGATAAAAACTTCCTGCTTTTCTAAGATGTTTATTTTAATTGACTTTGATGTGTGCATTTTCCTGTTTTTTTATAACAAAACACAATAAAATTTTATTGCTAAATTTCTTAATATTGGAAAATACTAAAAATTACCCCAAAAAATCTATAAAAGTAGTTTTAAAATAATTAATACATACCTGAAATATTTATAAAATATTCCTAAAAATCCATAAAAAATTCCTTAATCACAGGAACAAGTTAATATTAATTTTTTAATGTTTTTGTAACTTAAAATTTTGATTTTAACTTACACATCAACACAGAATTAACTGTATAAACGTAATTTTTTTTATTATTATTTTTATTTTTACCTTCGCGCATGAACAGTCGTATATGATTGCGTGCAAACGTGCAGAAAAAACAATTCAAATATTTCTGACGTCACTGACTTTTATGTCAAAGCAATAGCAAACTCGATTGACCGAAAACAACTCGTTGTCGATTAAAAGCAAATATTCCAAAGCAACATTTCGTACGTGTAGATGAATCTAAACTGAAGCTATTTTTAAATTATCGAGAAGCAAACTAATTTTAGATTCGTCTTCCTGGATACTAGACGCAACAAATCGAAGATGTGGAAAATACATAAAGTTGAACAATTAGTCGAACATGCGGAAGCACTGTATGAAGTCAAGCAAACAATCAAAAACTTTACCGCTTCGTTATTTGTAATGCAAGGTAATGAGTTGTTTGTATTGAATAGAAACGTAACAGTAGTTTTTAACCTTTCAGGTGTACTTGTAGAGTAGGAATGGAACGTAACAAAGAATCCCTAAACACTACAACACGAGAAAAACTACTTCTATCGCACTAGTTTGTTTTGCTCGCATGTTCTTATACCTGTACATTTATGTGTTATATTTTTATAAAAATGTCTTGTTTAATTATTCAGCCTTCTATTTAATGTTATTTGCAAGCTTTACACACACAAACTGCGCAGGATAATGGCTACAGAATTAGCTTCAGACGATAAGTACGATATCAGTAGTATAAAAACACTTTATCGCTAAAAATTAAGGTCATGAAGCGTGTTAGTTTATGTGGCGCACGAATTATTATTAAAATACGAAAACACAGCTGTATAAAAATTCTATTTTCCTCCTATATACCGATCACAGTTACGTCAGACACACAGGACAACAACAGGAGAAATGTTAAATAAATATCGAACAAGTTTTGCAACTTGCTCTCTCCTCCATAAATTTCATAACGCGTAAATGTTTGAAGAAAATATTATTTTGGATATTTTGCAAAAGCGTAAGGATCCGTTTTTTATCGTTACGAGGAGAGGGGGGGTAGTTAGAAAATGCGGAAATAAATCCCTTAAATGTTTTAACGTTTGAAAGACTCGTATAGAAATCCCAGGAGATATCGAATGATTCCTGAAATTGGAACAACTTTCCCTTCTGTTTCTTACTGATAAAAAGAAAAGTGATTTAAAACAAGAAGTCTGAAAGACGGAAAGGGGAGGAAAAATAAAAATTGCGTAGCTTTCTCTTTGTATACTCTCTCGCAGGTATAAATACCGAAAAGAAGACAGAAAACAAAATGGAGACTGTTAACGTTTTAAGCATACACATAGCAAAAAAAATTTTTTTTTTTAGAAAATCTGATAAATAGTAAAATATATTCCTTCGAGTAGGATATTAAAATTTAATTATAAAATATTTAAATATTCATACTGTAACTTTATCTGATAGTTATTCAATACTTAAACGAGTATCAGATTCGATTATGTAAAATTATACAGAATCATTCTTGCGAATTAAAAGAAAAATATTTTTGATAAACAGATCAAAAATTAATTTTTATTTATTTTTTTGTAAATTTTTAAGCGTTTAAATAATTTAATGCTTTTCTTACTTTTAAATTAATCTACAAGTCTCAATTTTAAAGTTAAAAAAAATGCGTGTACTAGTCGTGATTCGCGTGTTTGAAAGGATTTTTTGTTATAAAGTGAAAAAAAGACACCCAATCCGTTCTAAAACCCGTACACCGGGGTAAGGAACTTGCACGTGCTGTGTGGGTTGAGACAGCGTGGTGTAAGAAACTTATTACTTACCTTTTGCAACCTTGGCATAGTCTGTGAAAAACCTTCCACTTCGTAAATCAATGCACGACAGGATGTTGCGCCAAGTACCACATCCGATAAGCAAAACTATTCGTGTTGCCGCAAACAATAAGCCGTTACGTCATCAGGGACGTATTTCGAATTCTATATTAAACATGAAATAGCAGAAAGGAATGATTAAGCGAAATTACGTTTTTTCAAACGTTTATTCGAGCGCGCACTCACACACGACTTTTTTTTTTTAATTTTTTTGTTTGTTTGTTTTTTTTTTTGCAATCGGGTATTTCAAGTTTTGCCACTGACAGTCACGTGGTCTGTTCAAGCTCCATTAAGTTCATCCATCACTCACGTCGGTAGTCCCGCAGATAATGACACGGAAAGCCATCATTGGATAATATTGGTACGTCGTTACGATTTTTGGTTTGCTTACGGATCAGCAAACTGAAAATCTTACTTCCAATAATCCTGTCAAGAGCATCTGTTCTACCACTACAGAAGAGATTCACCATTTTATTCAGGCACGGAATAAAAAAAAGGGGGGAAGGAAATTCCAAACAGAAAAAAAGACTTCACTCTTAACACTTTTTGACAAACAAAAGAAAAAGAGCGTTTTATATATAAAGATTTTATACATAATTTCTGATAAATGTAGCCGAGGACAATCCATCAAAATTGTCTTTTTCTTTTATGATTTTTCAATAGGATTTTTTCTTCATTCTTCTTCTTTTTATGAAAAGACGTCTAGTTTGAAAAAAATAATAAAAAAAAAGAATCCAGTTTGCATTGCTGTAGCGCTTTTAAATCCATTAAAAATGAATTATTTAAGAGATGTCCATTCAGGGGCTTTTGTTCGTACGTTTAAGCTCAACATTGGTTTCTGTAAAGTGATATTGAAATGAACATAACTGTCTGGTTTTGACTACAGCACTTCTCTAAAGAAGTGAAGCGTGTTAAGTACAATACAAACCTTGCAGCTGTTTTCATTTTTTGAAACTTTTTCTTACTTTTTTATTTACAAAACACGTTACAAATTTCCTTCTTTTGAAGTTCGTATTACACGTTTCTTTTTTTAATTTTGGATAACTGCTGTTATTACATTAGACCCCCACTTATCCGGTCTCGCTTTAACCGGCCGCATTTCACGAGTTATAAGTAGAAACAAAAACGAAACAAGAATAAATCATTCAGAAGGAAAGAAAATTCATGTTAATACTTCAAGTTGTATATATATAACTTATAAATGGTGTTTTGCGTGTGTTTTCGGATTAACCGGTCATTCGTTTATTCGACCTGAGATCCGGTCCCATAGAGGCCGGTTAACAGGGAGTCTATTGTATTATTATCATTATTTTGCTCCTTTTATACACTAGAGACTATTAACATTGCTGTTTTTTTATTTTTAATCATTGTTTTGTTTCCGTTTTAATAAGAGACTATTAAAAATGTTTTCACGTTTATTATTTTAATATAATTTAAGTTTTGCTAATATTGACAATAAAATAATTTTTGATCTTGCTTCTTGTTGTTAGATTTTTATTTTTGATTTTTTAATTATTTTTTAACGCTAGACAACTTTATATTTCGCTAAATTTTAAATAAACAGATTAAATTTTTAAATTATTAGTTTTTAAATGTAAAGTTAAAAGTTTTACTTTTTTTTTAATTTTGGATTAAAATTTTGCTGTTTTCAGTTTTCAATAATAATTACTCTTTAAATAGTTTTGCAGATTTAAATTGTTATTTTTGCTATAGACATTTTTAAAATTTTTTTTATTAGCATTTTTTATGATTTTATAATTAAAATTTTTTTTTTCAATTTTTAATAATTAATTTTTATGATTTTGCAAAAATTAAACTACGGTTACAGTTTTTTTAGTTTTGTAAATTTGATCTGTTACCTTTTCTTTTATGTTCTAGTTTTGCACATCTGATCTATTACTTTTATTTTTTATGTCTTAGTTTTGCACATCTGATCTACTATATTTTCATTTTATGTATGTTCTAGTTTTGCTCTTCTAATCTTTTACTTTCCTGTTTATGTCTTAGTTTTGCTCATCTGATCTTTTACTTTTCCTTTTTATATCTTAGTTTTGCTCATCTGATCTTTTACTTTTCCTTTTTATATCTTAGTTTTGCACATCTGATTCTTAACTTTTCCTTTTCGTTTATATTCTAGTTTTGCACATCTGATCTATTGCCCCCTCTTTTAATGCATGTTCTAGTTTTGCACATCACATCTACTACTTTTCCTTTTTTATATATGTTCTAGTTTGGCACATCTGATCTTTTACATTTCTTTTTATGTATATTCCAGTTTTGCACATCTGATCTACTACTTTTTCTTTTTATGTATGTTCTAGTTTTGCACTTCTATTATCTTTTCTTTTCATGTGTGTTCTAATTTAGCATATCTGATCTATTATCTTTTCTTTTATGTTTTAGTTTTGCATACCTGATCTGTTATCTTTTCTTTTTATGTATGTTGTAATTTTGCACATCTGATCTACTACTTTTTCTTTTTATGTATGTTCTAGTTTTGCACTTCTATTACCATATCTCTTCATGTGTGTTTTAGTTTAGCATATCTGATCTATTACTTTTTCTTTTATGTTTTAGTTTTGCACATCTGATCTATTACTTTTTCCTTTTTATTCATGTTTTAGTTTTAGAAATTACAGCTATTAATTTACTTTATCTAAACTTTATTTTTTTACAATTTTTAAACTAACACTTCAACGCACAGGCATATAATATTATACAACAAATTTCTTTAAATATTAAATTTTTATACGAAATAAATTTATATTACAAAACAAAAGCAAAAAACTAAAAACAATTTTTTTTTTCAAAAAATACATTTGCATTATCCTATTAATCGTTTACGTAATCGATTAGTAACTATTAATATTCGATTACTAAATATCGGAGGGAAAAAATAATAATTGCAAAAAGTTTAAAACCGTTTAAAGTGTAAATTTAATCATTTATATAATAATTATCTTGTTGATAGTTTTACTAAATGATATACAGTAATAGCGTCATAATTTTAATTAGTAATCCTATCTTGTTTCGTTGACTTAATTACTTAAATTACTTAATATAATTATATAGATACACTTGTTGCTGATTCTAATTTTCAATTAAATTTCTAGAAATCTTTTTTAATTCTGTATCAAAAAGAAATTATGATGATAATTATGGTTTCATTTTTAAGTTCCTGTTTTAATTTACGAAATGATTATAATAATTCTATAACGGAAGTAATGTATTTTTATTCCAATTATTCATCTATCGTGACAGGATGCATAGGAGGAAGTTATGTCACAACTGTAAAAATTTATAAATTCGAGTAAGAAACTTATATGCCATATACCATTGTTATATATATGTACTCTTTACAGTTTAAAGTATTTCACATCCAACTTTAAACCGTTCATAAAACTGCCAGTTTATATAAATTCACATAGGAATAAAAATTCGATATATATATATTTTTTCTTTTCTTCTATGATAGATGTTAGTTGTCTAGTTACCAGCTTTCTGATGTTTTTATAAAATATATATATATATATAAAAATCACAGAAATTTAAAATATGCTGTAGCATCATATGTCAGTATATCGATAACCATCAACTATGTTGCCTGCTGTCAGATGCAGTGGGAGTGTAGGCCGCCATTTTGATTTATGGATGACTGGAATTGCAATATTGTGCTTGTACTTTCTCGGTTGTGAAGTACGATATTAAATTTTGAAAAAAAAAAAAAAATTGGTAATAACATGTATGGTTTGTTTTGCTAGTTTTCTTACAAGAATTTCATTAAATGCCATGAATTTTCTTGCGATACCGAATGTTATCACGTACGAAAAACAGAGAAAAAAAGTTGCTGAGATAAGATGCAAATCTTACGTTGTTTTGTTTTCTTTCTTTCTAAATTTCTCCAAACTTTCGTAGTCTTGCAATATTTTTTTTTTTTGTTTTACTTGATTGCAGTTAAATTTAAATACTTTGCATCCAATCAGTATTTTACTTTAACAGTTTGCTATTTAACCGAAGCATCTTGAGAAGTAGCAAATAACACTCTACTCTAAGAAATCCTATTAGAGCGGTTTCTTTCATCCTTTTCACACTTAAAACCCAAAGGACTTTTGTCCTTAAACAGGTGAGAATTTAAATATTTATTTTTCTATATAGCGGAAATTTATAAAGAAAAATCAGTTACGAAACTCGCATAAATATTTTTATTACGCGATTTTCGCGTGATATTAATTCGAAAAATAATTTTTAATGTTTGCATAATTGATTACGAGCTACAAAAATTGATAATTTTGTTGCTTGCATGACTGTATAGTTAGAAGAACGACGATATTGTAATTTTGAAATATCTTTAAACAGAAATATATACATAAGATGTTTATAGTCAGCAAATATTCAAGATCTAGTAGATACTCTATTCTGCTTGCCTATGTTTGCAGAAAGCACCACTTGGATAAATAATAGCGCTACTGTCAATGATAAGTAGAATCACCATGACAACCAGTGAATAAATCTGCTCTAGTCCCCCTTTTACATATCTTTTCTCGGTATTCTTTCTTGTGTGTGTTTGGTGTTCTGTAACACTGATGCTTGCTTGCATGAAGCGTTTTCATACCAAATTTCATCCTTATGTTTTCAGATAAGGTATCAAGTTTCCATTGTTTACCTTTTAAGTAAATCTACGTGATAATAATTGTATCAAGATAATACTTAAGTGGCGATGAAAAAATATATTTAGTGACTCTAAACACGAGGTGATTGTAAAAATTATCTTCACTTTTAATGCTTTCCATCACTTTTTATTTTGTTCGTTTTTTTATTATTATTGATTACAACAAAGAGCGATAACAGTAGAAAAATATTCAATTGTTGTATTGTGTGTCTAACGGAACAATTAAAATAATAAAGTGCTTATTCTCGAACAGAATCAATTACACTTATCTCTCAACGCAATCTACATAATAATAAACAAGAATAATGAAGAAAGTATTAAATATTATCATAATTAGGATGATTTTTGTTTTCTAATTTAAATTGTTGCGTGCCTTTCATCTTTACAAACAAAGAAAAAATATTTATAAACGAAAGTACCTGCCAAATATAGATCTCTTAATTATTAAACAGTCTTAATAGCTTATCGGAATGATCAAAGTAGTTAAGTACAAGTATCCCAATAATCGATGATGGGATAAGGATTGTCAAGATAATCGAAAGTACATGCCAAGTACATTAATTAATCCTATAAAAATAACTTTTGTCCTACTGACTTTACATGATAATCGTAATATTTATTCAAACGCGAAAAAGCGTCTATTATATATTTATAATTTATAATTTTAATATAGTAATATATAGTATATATATTAATTAATAACAATTTTTGTTTAATTTTAATATAAAATTATTAAATAAAAAGTTGCTGTTTTGCAATACTAAAATCGCAATAGTTTGCTGTGTTTGGCTAGTACTTTCGATTATTTGATTCCCCTAAATTCCTCTTCCTTATTTTATAATATAGTTTATGTACTTTTTAAGCAAAGTTCATGCCAAACTATTATCTCAAAATAAAACTTACATTCTTGGCTAGTACTTTCGATTATCTCGCTTTCATCAAAGTCTTTATCCTATATTAAATGGAAGCAAAGTTCATGCCAAACTATTATCTCAAAATAAAACTTATATTCTTGGCTAATACTTTCGATTATCTCGCTTTCATCAAAGTCTTTATCCTATATTAAATGGAGATGTAATTTTACACGCATTTGATGATAATTATGTGCTTGTCAAGTACTTTTGATTATTTGAATTCCCACCAAATCCCTCTTCCTTGTTTTATAATATAATTTAAGCAATTTTAAGACAAATTTCATGCCAAACAATTACTTGAAAATAAAACTTATATTCTTGGCTAGTACTTTCGATTATCTCGCTTTCATCAAAGTCTTTATCCTATATTAAATGGAGATGTAATTTTACACGCATTTGATGATAATTATGTGCTTGTCAAGTACTTTTGATTATTTGAATTCCCACCAAATCCCTCTTCCTTGTTTTATAATATAATTTAAGCACTTTTGATACAAATCCCATGCCAAATTATTCGCACAAAATCAAAATTATATTCTTGTTTAGTACTTTCGATTATTCCAACTGCATTATTACTTTTTTGTTAATTTATACAATACTGTCAATCCTGATATTACTGTCAATAATTTAGTATAAGTTGCTTAGTTATTAATTTCGATTATTCGTTCCAATCAAACTGTTTACACAACTAATTTCCCAAGATTTCAGTAATTTTCCAATCGTAATTATTATTATTATCTTAAAATATTACTAATTAAATAATTTCGTTAGTAATGTAAATAATGACAATTTAATAACTTTATTTATTTAGATCCAGGTAATACAACTGAAACTTTCAAGAAGAGATCTCCCCCTTAATAATCGAAAATATTAATCAAAATTATAATTTCTATGCCTTATGGATAACATGACATGGTATCGAAAGTACTGGCCAAGAATATAATTTAATAAAATTAATCTATAATTTATATATTTTAATATTTCGCCAGCCGTGTATGCAATATTTAAAAAATAATAATTATTACTGATTAAAATTAAATAATTGGGCATAACATTTAATGACTACGTATTCACTTGATTATATTCGCAATTTAAACTTATTGAATGATGTATTAAGCATTAACTGCTTCGAATTTATGCATGTAACACATTTCAATATGCCATCACATTGAGTAGAATTTGTGTAATTCTATATATATTAAATACATGCTAGCTAGCATGACATTTACTTGGAAATGCATTGATGTTCGTATTGAACGTTCAGAAGTACTATTTCATGTGATTGCCTGTCACTTAAGTTGCATCTACTTGCATTACATTCTTTTATTGTATGATCGAAACGCATGAATACTATATTAGAACTTGTGATGGATTGGTTTTGTGATTTACATTCAGGAAATATCTGATTTTAACACCGTATTAAGTAATTAAACATTTGTAGATCGATAGTAAGAGTATATGCAATACGTGTGTGTGTTGTTTTTGATATTTTATGCAGAGAAACAATAAAAAATTCATCATTAATGGAGCCAGAGAAAAAAATCCATAGGGTAAAACGGGGGAATATGACCAGTCGGGGAAAATGGCCAATTATAAGTTGAGAAGCATTTTTAATATTAAAAATTAAAAAATATGTTTTTTTCGGCACGAGCATTTAATATAGCATACAGTCGTTGATTAGGCGGTGCTGGCGATAAGTTTATAACTGGCCATTTTCCCCTACGGGTCATATTCCCCCGATTTACCCTAAGTAAAAATACATTGAAATGATCATATTCTCCAACGAAATGGCCATTTTCCCCTCAAATTTGGGGAAAATGGCCAATTTGCTACTTTTTAAAAATGAGTTTATATTTTTCTTTCTGTTTAATTTTTCAGTTAGTTACTTTTATATTTTCTTGTAAAGACTACAAGCTCTATTAAAAATAAAAAATATTTGCAATGTTGTACATTTTTTTTTTCATAAATTTAAAATTTTCACTAAGGTCGGCATATTCCCCCGATTTACCCTACATTGCTCGTTAGTTACGTTGTTAGAGTTATAAAAGCGGTTTCATACTGTAAATTTGGAACGTGTACATATATTGTAAATACGGGATTAATCGGGATTAACGGATTAAATTCCCGCTCGAATTTATTCTTCTCGAACATGTCACAATTTTAATGGAAATCTTCGACTTCGTTTAAAGACATTTAAGTTCATAATCTCTTAACAAGATTCTCTCGTAAATCTAACTAGACAATAATGTAATTAACTGATGCTTTGTTCTCTTTATTAAATGCTCTCTAACTTTAAACAAAGTCTCTCATCATTCTTTGAATTATCGTATTTTTGAATTTGTACAGTTAAAGTAAAATTTTACTTGTGAGAGGAGCACGGAGAGGATGCAGTTTCTTAAGGATGGTGTCAGGATTCCAGATCGTAAATTTGAATTTCAGTCTACTTTAAACATTCAGCAAATTTTCATTAAAATTAGTCTCGAGTATCCTTTGACTTATTTCCCCTCATAGCGAAGTTTATGCAGTTTATGATTATTCTCTAAGGGAAATGTGAATTATTATCTACCTCATACAAATTGGAAACAGGTTAAACTTTGCAAGCTAAATTTAAACTGTATATTGATCAAAGCATCTCTCTAAAGTTGCTTTTACGTTGAAAATCCAAAGAAAATTGTTATTTTTAAATCCCAGAGAAAGTCACTCGTATCGACAACAACCTTAAAATTACTCGTAGTTTTAGTGATAAGGTGCCAAAAATATATATATAAAAAAATTATATAATAAACAATTTAATACAAAAATAAATAAAATTGCAAATCATAAACATGAGAATTAAAAAAAAATAAATTTTATATGAGATAATTGGTGAATAAATTTAATTTTTTAAAATTCTTCGATCGTTCTGGGAGAAAGAATTATTATTATTATTATTTTATTAATCCAAAAATATAAAGAAGCAAGATTGAAAAATCGAAAAAGATTTACAACCGTGCGAATTTAATTTTCTAACATGTTATTTTTGATTAAAAAAAATAATAATAATATAGGAGAAAAAAAGAAGAAACAGAAGAAACACATTAAAATGTACAGAAATTAAATCACTCGATAGATTTAATTCTGATGAAGTTTATATAAGATTAAATAATTAAATTTTCGATTAAATTGTAATCAAATAACCCGAAGGTTCTAATTTCCATTAATATATGCAATGATCCTTTCAACAATAGATGCCCTAGAGGATTTTCTTTTCTTAACTTATGGATTTTCTATTAAAATCGCCATAATAACTTTAGATTAAAAGGGATTTGCGATTAAGTCAGATTTACTTTGTTTTCTTTTATATTGATCTCGTTATTTAGTACTTACAAAGTTCTAGAAATTGTATCTAAAGTCATATTGCATTAAATTTTAACCATGGTTCAATATCGACAGAATTTAATGAGAAGTTAAGATGTACAGAAGCTAAATTGTCGAATTATAAAAAATTTAAGTGAAAAATATACAAAAATAAAATTACAGAATTTATATAAATAATATTTATCTATAATTCCGGAAAAAGTTTATGAGGAGAAAAATTAAATAGAAGAAGAGTATAGAAAAGAAGAGTTTATGAAATTTTTTTCCCGCATATTTAAGCTTTCTTCCAGATAACTTCATATTTCTATAAAATGTGGAAATATTTGGAAAGGGAAATAATCTGGATTCAATTTTAGAAATATCTGGAATATTTCTATTATTAAATAATTCAATTTTATGTAGATTATTATAAAAAATTTTCTGGAAGAAAAACTGAAACGTACACCCCAGATTCTAGATTTAATTCTAGAAACTAATTTTAGATTTTAGAATTGAATTTAGAAATATACATTTTTCTGTACATTTCAGTTTTTCTTCCAGAAAATTTTTATATTTATTTATGCAAACATGGAATTTTTTTAGAAATGGAAATATTCTAGATATTTCTAGAAGTGAATCCAAAATATTTCTATTACTAAATAAATCAATTTTATGTAAATTATTATAAAATTTTTTTTGGAAGAAAAACTGAAACGTACAGAAAAATGTATATTTCTAGAATCTAAAAGTAGATTCTAGAATTGAATCTATAATTTATCGGTATATTTCAGTTTCTCTTATAGAAAAGTTTTGTATTTATTTATGCAAACATGAACATTTTTAGAAATAGACATAAGGCACTTATTCTAGATATTTCTAGAAGTGAATCCAGAAATATATTATTTTCTGCATACTATGTTTCACTTCTCTCTCCGTGGAAATTTTTACATTTAGAATAAATTAGTTATTTTTTTATTATTTCTATTTCTTGAAAGGATGACCAAAAATACGAGCATGCAAAATTAAAACTGACAAACCTGTCTAATATATTAAAATAATATATATTAAAACTAAAAATATTATTCAGTTTTAATTCTGCGTGATTAACTTGTATCCATAGATCGTTACGAAATGTTTGCTCATCAGAATACAATGGGATAAAGATTGCTTGATAGTGACTTTTATTTTTATTATTCAAGTAAAAGTAAAAGCCAATATTCAGTAATCCTTTCGCTATTATGTTTTGATGAGCAAACAGTTTTACATCTAACTACTGATGGAAGTTAACGATATTACTGCTACGTAATTACTGTTTATCCATATAAGTTCCTGAAAGTTTTGTAAATAAAAGCGTATAATCTATATAATAGATGCAAACAAAAATTTTTATATAAAACTTCAATGATTTTAGTGAATATTAAAGAGGAAATTTATAATTTTCGGTGATTCTTGTTTCATACGTGATTTTTCTAGATGATAACTAAGAAGTTTCATAAATAATGTAGATTTTTTGATAAACAAGACTTGATTTGTGATATTTAATGAAAAATATATATTTATAAATGAATATAAAATTTTTATAGCTTCATTTAATTATGCTATAATTAAAGAAACTATAAAAATGCACGCAAAGATGGCTTAATGCTGAAGTGAACGAGAACTTAAAAAGACAAAGTTCTGAAAGAAAATTATACAAAATGTTTTAAAATTTTATTATTTCAACATAACATAAATTTTTTTTCATGCATACAGCTTTAACGAAGCACAAAAAGTGCGGTAGAGAATGTAAAAAAAAACACAAGGAAACTTTCATAAACTAAGTTAAGATAGAAACTATAAAGTAGAAGTTAAACAGATTGTTGATGATATCGGAAAAAAAATAATAAAAAAACTCTTAAAGAAGACTATAGTCTCTTGTAAAATTTCCAAACATTTGTGATGAAGAAACACTTCTAAAACAATTGTTACACTTGGATATAACCTTTTACTTAGTGGAAAAAAACACGAAGGAAAAAAAAAAACTCGGAAATTATCGACCCAATCAATCTCTTTCCAGAAACAAGATTAAATTTTAGACAATAAAGTTCAGCAAGTTAAATTCTAAAATAAAAAAAGGAAGGTATTGATGTAAAAAAAGAATGTAATTAACTAAGTAATTAAGAAATATAATAAAAGCATTTGCTTATCTTTATGAAAGAAGAAAACACTCGAAAGTACTGATGGAAGGGGAAAAAAGTGATGTAGATTTTTTTCTGCACATTTATAGAGTATATAAACAGTAAAAGTTGTTGTTTTACGATATAAAATGAGAAGGAGCATAGAATATATTTTAGGGGAACGAAACCGGATGAAGAAGTAAAAGTTTATAGCACGCCATCCTAGAATCATCTTACTGCTGTTCTTATAAAAATAGAGTGGAAGTTGTAAAAATGTGTTCTCTCTTAAGATGCAAAAATGGAAAATCGTTCTGATCAGATTGATTCTCATGCTATTAAAGAGCTGTACATCAAAGTAGTACACTAAGAATGCACTTTTTTTATCTATTGCATTTATGAATCCTTCTCGTGAGGATAAAATTGGATGTGTTTATGGATATTTAGATAATGCGTTAATATAATCACCGTTCAGATTGATATGTATATTGCAATCAGCATAATTAGCTGAATACTTGACAATGAAAACTGTTAAAGGATAGGTCAATACAGTAGCATCATCATGACTGCTGTAATAGGTGCAATAACGACTCGTGTAGAGAGACTACTTAATATGCTAATGCAGTTTATTCCCATGCTTGGAATGAGAGGGAAAAATATAAAAAAAAGAGTAATTATCGACTAGCAACCTTTGTTCCAATCATAAAATTGTTTCGTATTCCTTTCCTAATTAGAAAGCGAGCATAAGTAATGCTATTATTGTAATAAAAATAGTAATGACTGCAAAAGAGGCGCGGCACTGCAAGCCATGTGATCGAAACATGGGAAATCCCGATGATTCAAGCAGAATTTTTAAAAGAGTAAAAGGGCATTGACACTCGTTAAAGAATCTTGTTGATACGCCAGATAGCATCGTTCGTATACAGAAAAGCTTCTTAAACAAAGAGGAACATTCATTCATAAATCGAGACATTACAAGTATAAATTTAAATTAAGAGAGATAGTAGAGGATATCCTGAGGTGAATTATCACAATGCATAATAACGTAGACTTCCTATTAAATATTGATTGAGAAACGTAAATTTTATGAAGTTCTCTTCTGCTTACATCCTCTAAGCACTGCATTTTGTCAGATTTTAATAATATATGCCAGCAAAAGCAAATATATTTAAACATATTTCTTTGATAACCATAATTAATTGAAGAATTTCGAAAGATCAGAACCATAAAAGTTAGAAAATAGCACGAAAAGCAATAGGTCTTGTTGCATTTGTGAATCGTTGGATCATTCGTCGAGATGGATAGTTGCATCAGTTTCTTCTGGAAGATTATGTTTACAAGGTTTTCCCGTCAGGAAACAAAATTATATTCCACCCAAAAAAGTGAAAAACTAAAATAAAATTTAATAAAGTTGCAAAGTTTGTTAATAAAGTTGTCTGGGAGGTGAAGTATCGATTAATTCCTAGTTTTCTTTATGCTATTTGTAATTAGATGCAGCTGTCATCCCAAGCGTGATTCACATTGACAAATGACTTTAGACATCCAACTGTGACCTTCTTCTTCTTCTCTGGCAAAAAAAGAAGAATTTTTTTTAACAATAACAAATATTATTATAGCCAGAAATTAATATTTTCTTTTCACTTATAAGAAAAGATTGCTTTGAAAAAAATGCATAGTTGAATTTGTATCATCTTTTCAAACTGGAACTCTTTCAATCTGTTCGGAATGATGGTTCTAAATCTTGAACAGAATGGCATGAATCGAAACTGAACAATCGTGTCTCGAAAGATAAAGTTTTGACTTGAAACGGATGTTGCGGATAAGCTGGAGAGATTAGATTTTGGAGTATATAGCATGTGGATTGATCGAAACCAAAACTAGAAAGTAAAGAAAGGGTATTGCGCATTTCACAGACATAGAAAAAGCATTAGTAGTTGATTGGAAAATCTTCTTAGATATAGAGATAAATGGTTACAAATGGGACTTTTTTTAAAGAATATAAACAGAATTATGAACTGGATCTTTGAGTGCATAGAACTGGAACTAGAATAGATTTACAAAAGAAAAGACTGTGGCTACAACTTCTTTAAAAATCTAAAAAAATGGAGTAGAACTGAGTTAAAGTCAATTATGCTTCCATTCTTATTTAAATGAGGGACAATAATTACAATCAGTGCAAAAAAACACGGTGAATTTATTTGAAGTTTCTTTTAATTATTTAAATATTCAGGGCAACTTTTTTTTTATCTGGAAATCCAATCTAAACAGAATTTCTAGAATATCTGACTGTTAATTTAACAAGCTGTAAGTTAGAAATAATAAAAAAAAAAAAAAATGTCGAAATTGGTGGTTTTAAAAGATAACGCCTCGAAAGTAGAAAGTATAACCTTTATCAGTAAGGAGAGACAGACAACCCGATTGGTTAATATATTTTTATTTTGTTGTCTAGCGGAAATGACGTCAATTGTGAGCAGTCAATCACCGGAAGTTGTTTCCTGTTGGGTTGTTTGTTTTTGCAGCAGTCCTTGGCGGCAAATGCAGTGGAAGATCTCTACGATCTGATCTCTATTAAAGTCAAGCTAAAAGCGATTTAATGTATTTGTAGAAGAGAAAAGAAAGTAGAATCGTTAATTTTGTTTCTTTTTTTTTCCTCCTGAAGTAATTGATGCTTTAACCCCTTTAACAATGCCAAACTTTTTAAAGACTTAGTTTTTCAGATCATATCGCATAAAACTGTTTTTAAAGGTGTTGTATAACTTACGACTACATCCTCAGGCAATAATGAATATCTTTAAAGTTGTTTGCACCGTAAATCTTATTAGATCAACTTCATAAATGCATGCAGAGCAGGCATAGTCTCGATATATCTCTCATACTCTTACTAGTTTATATGTAACGCATGCATATTACAAATCAAGAAAATTAACATTTGTAGTAATATATACATCAATGTTTCCTATATTTAATTGTATCTCATAGAGAGGTTCGTCTATTTGTATGTTTCTCAGTAAACAGTTTGCATATGCATAGTATAATATCCCTGTATGGTAATTTATGTTCAAGACCATCTACAGAAACCAAGAATACAGTTTCTCGAGGTCAAGCTTTATGTCATACAAGTACATTTCCTCCAATTCGACAGCCTCTTCTACCTTACAAGCTACATATACTCGAGATAACACATATATAGTCGTTAACAACAGCCTTCTCTACGTTTTGAGTTCAATAATATTCTACGTCATTCGGCTACGTCTCTAACCAAGTTAAATTATTCCCAACATATTCTGCCAAACATCCGTAAACAAACAAACAAATCAATCAGAAATACAATGTTTAATTAAAATACGGTACATAATCTTATATGTATAAGATTACCTTCATATATACTGTACATTCTTCTGATAAATGCATGCAGAGCATGCATACACTCGATATATCTCTTACACTCCTACTAGTTTACATGTAACGCATGCATATTACAATTTAAGAAAATTAGCATTTGTAGTAAATATAAACATCAATGTTTCATCTATATTTAGTTGTATATCATAGATAGTTTCGTCTAACTGTATGTTTCTCAGTAAACAACTTGCATATGTATAGCGCAATACCTGTGTATTATACGTTATATTCTAAACTATCTGCAGAGAATAAGAATACAGTTTATCGAGATCAAGCTTTATGTCATACAAGTACATTTCCTCTAAGTCGTCAGACTCTCCTATCTTACAAACTACATATCCATGGGATAAATATACTTGCATAACATATATATAGTCGTTAACAACATCCTTCTCTACGTTTTGAGTTCAATAATATTCTACGACATTCGGCTACATCACTAACCACGTTAAACTATTCCCAACATATTCTCCGGAAACAAACAAACAAACCAATCAGAAATATAATTAAAGTTTAGTTAAAATACGGTTGGACATAATTAAAATTTTATTATTATTATTTTAATTATTACTATTAAATAAAAAAATGATTTGTTTATCTTAGCAGCTTAACATTTTCGCAAAACACGTATTTTATATTTTATTTTTTATTTTTATTCTTCGTTGAGAAAATCTCTATAGAGAGTAAGTAGACAAACACATAGATTATATTTTTATTCCTATAATAACATATTCCTGGTAGAATTTGCAAAGGTTTATATAAAAGTATCTAATTTCATTCAATAATAATTTTTTTTTTCAACATATTGAATATATTATTAGAAAAAGAAAATTATTGACTTATTAAATTTATAAGGGTTTTTTTTATTATTATCCATTTTTATCCGATTTAATTTTTGAATATTTTTTTATGAGATAGAATGCGATTTTCTGTTTTAAAAAGATTTTTCTAGGATTTTTTATTATTATTTTTTTTGTATCGAAAATGAGAAAATAAATTAGAAAATTTTTATAATTATTGATTTTTATGTATGCATCTGCAGAAGAAAATTCCAAAATCAACAATTTTTTTGGCTTATATTTTTTTTTATTTCTTTTGTATCAATATTTATTTCTTAAATTTTCGATTTTTTTGTATATATATTTTTTTTATTAAATTTATTTTTTTGTTCCGTTTTATAGCCGTCATATTTATTTTTGTATCTTCTTAAATTTATCGATAAAACAATACTGTATATACTGTACATATTGTTTTATGTGCTTTATGTTGTTCTATACATATTATTTCAATATTGTTTTGTATACTGCATATCATAAGCTATAAAATATTGTTTTGTATTATGCATATTATAAGCAATAAAATATTACTTTATGTCTATTATTCTATGTATATTGTTTGGATATTGGTTTTTATATATTACACACACAATAATATTGTTTATAATGCTATGGTTTCAGAGAATACGTGTTCTGGAAGAAAATTATTGTGATCACTACGTAAGAATTTTTCAGAATTCATAACAATGAAATAAACATGAGGAAAACAATGAGAACCATTATATTTCATATGTTCTGTATGTCAGCACTCATAAGAATAGTCGAATGTTGAAAATCATAAACATTTATTAAACGGTTCAATAGTTAATACAGAGGTTAAACCATCAGCCATTTTTAAACTGATGAGAATACAGGATTAAATTATACTTCAGATTCGATTTTAATAATCTACCATTCTGCTAAATTTTATAAAATTCAATTAAATAGTTCAAAAGTCGTTAAGAAGAAACTTTTCATATCAGAACGTCCGCCATTTATAAACGACTGAAGATAAAGGATTAACCGATGTGTCATCCAGATCATCTTCAATGACTCGGACTTCCTGCTGTATTTCCTAAACCCAATAAATAGAGTAGAAACCCGATTATCTGGGGGGTTGCGGATTAATCGGGACTAATCCGCAACCCGGATGTCATGTTTAATCATCAATATTTCATCTTATAAGCGATATCTGAAAGATTTTTAAACGCCGCAGATCCGTTTCTTTATTATATCTTAAATAATTAACTGGCGATCAAAATGACAATCAAATTAAAATCAAAAAATACTGTATTGCAATAATGTTTTGCTGAAAATAAATAAACTTTTAGTTTCCTTTTTCGATAAATAAGAGAATATTTGAATATATATATATGCGACTTTTTTTTAATGTTAAATGCATAGTATCCATAATTCCATTTATCCGGGTTATACCACCGATTAATCGGGAATCTACTCTATTTCAGGAGTGTATTAAGAGAATATCTCATCCATTTTTAAATAATAGAAACCAGAGAGCTAAATAATGCAACATGAGATTACTTTTAACGATTTTTAATATTAAATGCAGTGTCCATAATTCCGTTTATCCGGGGAAATTAAATTCTCTTCTACTACCGATTAATCGGGAGTCTGCTGTATTTCAGGAGCATATTTAAGAAAATATCTTAGCCATTTTTAAATAACAGAAACTAGAGAGTTAAATAATGTAGCATGAGATTATTTTTAACGATTTTTAATATTAAATGGATAATGTCCATAATTCTGTTCATCCGGTGAAATTAATTTACAGCCTACTCCCGATCAATCGGGGTTCTACTGTATTTCAAGTATATATTAAAAGAAAATCCCAGAAGTTTAAACGTCCGCCATTTTTAAATAATAAAAACTAGAAGATTAAATAATGCAGCATGAGACTGCTTTTAATGATTTCTCGCTACCAAATTTAATGAAAATATATATAATTAATCCACATTAAAAATTAATAATATATATATTATTAATTCCTAGAATATATATATTCAAAACAAACTATATTGTTACTTTTTATATCTATTAAAATATTTTTTTTTTTATATACTCTATATATATTTTTTTTATTATTATTTTTAATATTATTTTCAAAGTTATTCTTTACTGTTAATGCGTAGTTTCTCTCTTTTTTCTTTCTATGCATGTTCAATTATTTTCATTCTACAATTTAGATTTCGATCATAATTTTGTTTTTTAAATTATGCACAGAATTTTTTAAATTATTTTCGAATTTTGTCACGTTTAGATAATATTAAAATTATACCAGTGACGTAATCTTCAAAAATATATTGTATTTTATTACGTAAGTTTACAATATATGCATCTTGTCACATTAGTTTGTAATCAAGTCTAGTTATTCTCTTCAAATCTATATATATTTTCTTCATCATCTTAAGCTTAAAAAATGGTGTTTTCTCAACATTATATATATCGGAAGAGCATTTAAGTTTAAGATAAAAGAAAATATATAGATTTGAAGAGAAGAACTAGACTTGATTAAAAACTAATGTGACAAGATGCATATATTGTAAAACTTATGCAACCAAATACAGGATATTTTTCAAGAAAACGTCATTGGTGTAATTTTTAAACACTACAAACAATAGATTTGTATATATATATATATATATATACAAGTCTACATTTTTACATTCAGTTGCAAGGGTTCCTGAGAATAAATAGTATTTACATGATGTACATTTTTATACTCAGCTGCAAGTATTCCTGCGCAAGAACGGTATATTCATGATGTACATATGCTGCTGCAAGTGTTCTTGAACAAGAATAGTATTTACCTGATGTATATTTGTATATATATATATACACAAAATAGATTTGTATGTATATATATACAAGTCTATTGTTTGTAGTGTTTAAAATTACACCAATGGCGTTTTCTTGAAAATATCCTGTATTTTGTTGGGTAAGTTTACAATATATGCATCTTGTTACATTAGTTTGTAATTGCACTTGTTTACCTATATATATATATAGGTAAACAAGTACAATTTATTACTTGACTTACGTGAAAACACAACTTTCAATACATACTATCAACTACTTTATATCTACTTTCCAATCAGTAAACAAAATCCATTTTATCATTTTATTTATTTATTTTTTGATTTTCTTTCGCGGAAAAATCGAAGCAAACAATAATTTTAATGCAAAGTTTGAACTAGAGATTCTAATTTCTAAAAACTGACTTCTATTTTCGAATAAATTTCCTTATAATAGATTTCACAATCACGAAACGTATTTATAAAATTCCTTATCATCGGGCGGAGTCATTGGGAAGGAGCCAAGTGAAAAAATAAGTTTTCCCAGATATATATACTATCGAAAATAAAAAAAAAAACACGGAAAGAAATAAATTCGAATTTAACACCTCAGCGGTTTTTTAATGACTCATTTAATACTGAATACAAAACTGAAATTAATAAATTTGATTTAAACAAGTTTTCAATGATTCCCCCGTTGCTATATTTATTACAATTAAATAATGTTTGTTCAGAAATGTGGAATTTTAATACATGAATATTGGTCATGCAACCAGACGTTATATTCACCTCTAGATATTAAAATGAAATGTGAAGTCACGCAAACAATAATCATCTGAAATTTATATTAAAGTTTCGCCTCTCGTAGCATTTTCTTTGTTTTTTGACTTCTTTCTATGATACTGCTAGGTGTCATATAATATGAATAACAGAAAATTCGCGTTAAGATATTCACTCTGCAGCCTTTTCTGATATATATGTACCTATATATATATATATATAATATACATATTAAAAGATGTAAATAAAAACTTACTCAAGGAAACAGGTTTCTTTTGAATAAATCGAATAATTTGGACGTGAAGGGTCCTAACCTACAAAATTTCAAAATTTGAATTATAACCTTTGATGGAGTGTAAAAAAATTTTGCATTGGCTAAACATCCCAAGCCATTACTTGCATAAAATAAAAAATCTAAGGTTTGCATCGGCTAAGCATCCTATGCCATTACTTGCACAAGTAAAAAAATCTACATTTTACATTGGCTAAACAGCCTAAGCAATTACTTGCACAAGTAAAACGTCTTAATTTTACGTTGAGTAAACATCCTGTCATTACTTGCAAAAGTAAAAAGTCTAAATTTTACATTGGCTAAACATCCTAAGCCATTATTTGCACAAGTAAAAAGTCTAAATTTTGCACCCCATCAATGGTTATAACTCAAATTTTTAAATTCTGTGGGTTAGGACCCCTTCACGTCCAAAGTGACCAAATATAAAAGTCGACGCTTTATATTTTTGATATAAATTTAAATCTAAAAGCCATATTAGACTATAAAAACGTCATTTCTTTAATCCAAAATACCGTTTAAACACTCGAGATTAAGGTCTAAAAATAGTTTCGATCACTAACCGATCAATCGATATTATATTTAAAAAAAACTATTTTTGGAATACACATCATAAACTTGTAAATGGAACAAATATTATACATTCAGATAAAGTTAACTGTAAACAATCCGCACAAAATTAATTATTGAAACAAACTAGAACATTTATGCATTAGCTGTATCTGTTTCATTTATTTATTTTTTTCACTCTGGAAAAGCCATCACTAGTAACGTGTCGTGTGTCTCCAAGATGTCCACTCAAGTTAATTACGATCCGGTAATGACATCTCCTTTACGTGTACTAAATTCCTGCACCGTTCTGGTTAATGACCCCAACTACCTTGTCTGGTGTCGAACCAAATCTGAAAGTACCCATTTATAAAATATCCATTTATTCTCAGCGGAGATTTATTTACGTTTGTCTGTCAATAATAAAGAATGTAATGCACTCCAAAGCAATTTTTTTCATGCCCCACATCGATTTATAATACTGTGAGGATGTCGATTTTTATGTATGTGATGCATGAAATTCGCCTTTTTTAAAAATAGTTTATTCGGTTAATCGAGTCAATCGAAGCGATTTCTATTATTGCTGTTCCTGTAAAGTTATTAGTAATGTAAATAGTGTTATCGGGTACTGTTGCATACACAGTTTGTCATGCAACCCTGTTGCAACCCTACAGTTCTGCAATGGAGCGATAGTAACGCAACGACACTTTTAAATGAATTACTTGATTATGGAAAGACACGAGTGAATATATAAATCATTTATTTCCGTCATAACTTTGTTTTGATTTATTGATCATCAGTTGCCTCAGTAGGATGACTCGTAATTCTCGGTGTTTCAGTTGCAGTTTGAAGAATTAACTTTCACCTAACTTGTGCAACTGCCTTTTTTTAACTGAGCGGAGTTTTCCAGTTACAGAAAATTTGAAGAATTGTGATGAACTTTCTATAAAAGTAACGAGAATGAGTGTTTATGCTACTGCATTGCGGTTGATTTCCTTAGAAAAAATATTTGAAAAAATTATAAGTGGAATCTGACGTCATTATAGGATTATGCTACTTGATATTTGGAGAATCCGTGAAAGTAAAAAGATTTTCGGGAATTTGGGTGGAGTTTAACTCGGTCTTAAATAATAGAAAACTATATGGCAACGTCAGAAACGTATAGGAAACACTTTAATTTTTAATAATTAAAATTTGTGCAAAAATTATACGCGCAGAAATTAAAATTCTGTATAATTTCGATAATGTCAATATTGCAATCGTTACACTTATAAATAACTAAATTATGTTCCTGAGCAATAATGGCTTTTACATGATGTATATTTTTACATTCAGTTGCAAGTGTTCCTGAGAATAAATAGTATTTATATGATGTAAATTTTTATACTCAGCTGCAAGTATACCTGCGCAAGAACGGTATATTCATGATGTACATATGCAGCAGCAAGTGTTCTTGAACAAGAATAGCATTTACCTAATGTATTGTACATCTGCAGCTGCAAGTGTTCTTGAGCAAGAACGGTATTTACATGATCGAAATTTTAATACAGTTACAAATGCTCAATAAAATGCTCAGCTACAAGTGTATCTGAGCAATTATAGCATTTACATGATGTACATTTTTACATTCAGTTGCAAGTGTTCCTGAGCACTTACCTGATGTATATTTTTATATTCAGCTGCAAATGCTCAATAAAAATTAAAAATTAATAACCTGTGATGATAATTTTTATAACCTGCGATGATTTATATATATATAAATCATCGCAGGTTATAAACAATCGTGAAAACTGAACATATCTTAATATGAATAATCCACAACTGCTGATGAAGATAGTTTTTTCCTGACCAATCTGCTATAAAATGCATTTAACTGAGAGCAATAAAAACGATTATATACTTTGAGAAAACATTTTAGGAGTTTATTAAATAGGGCGTGAAGGAAACGATTGTATCTTGTGTTTAGAGAAAAATTATATAACATATTAACTTAAATAAATAAATAAAGAAGATACATCTTTCGATGAGGACGTACGCCAACATATTTACGAGAAACCAGCATTAAATGCTTTATTATTTATCACATTTATTGAATTGTCGAAATATCTTCTGTCTACGTGAGCCAAACAAGGAAGAAAAAATTATATAAAAAGTCTTAATATTGTAATGGCCACTTTAAATAATAATGAGAACAAAAAATAAATAATAAAACTTACTTTTAAAATATTACAAATCATAAAATTTCTTTCTGAGTTCGTAAAAAATTTCCGACATCATAAAGTCAGAATGAAATTTGGAGAAAAAAAGATAAACAAATTTTAGATTATTTTTTAATTACGCTTAATTCATTTATGAGTAATTTAAAATAAAAAAAAATTCAACTCTGATACTCGTGTGCAAGTAATTTTTATCATGATAACTCTTTTTTAAATATTGATATTGCACACTTACTTGGAACACTGTGCAATTCATAAAATATTAAAAATGAGAGTGATATGTCAAAGAAAGTAAAATTATATTTACATATATATAATATATTTATGTGCAAACTTTGAAAAAAAAAAAATCTATTAGGATGGCAAAAAAAAATTTTTTTAATAAACTAATTATTTATAATTTTAAAGCCAGTTTCGCTAATTAAAATTTTATATTAGAAAATTTTAATGAAATTAATCCCAAATGCCAAGTAAAATACTGTTTTAGGCAAAGCAGGCAGATAATTTTATAAAATTAGTAATTACAATGCGCTTACAATAATAATTACTTTGCTATTGCAACTAATAATGTAATTATATTACTAAAATTACAAACTGAAAAATTGCCAGAAAAATTATAAGTGCAGTCTGACGTCATTACTGGATTTGCTACTTGATATTGGGCTGATCTTGTTAAAGATTCGAATAATTTTCGCAGAATTTTGGGAGGAGCATGACTCTACCTTAAATAAAGGAAAATTTTAATTTATTTTATTAATAAAAGAAGGGGAAATTTATATTTATTTTATTGTTAAAGAAGTAAAGCGCAAAAGAATTTGTGTTAATTTACAAATAATAATGTATGTGGAAATTTAAATTTATGTTAATTTTAAAACAAGGAAAGGTGAAATTTAAAATTATGTCGATTTAGAAATATTGATTCACGTGAAATTTTAATTTGTATTAATTTCGAAGCATTGATTCGTGAGAAAATTTTAATTTATGTCAATTTCGAAGCATCGATCCCAGTGAAATTTTTAATTTATATCAATTTCGAAGCATCGATTCGCGTGAAAATTTAAATTAATGTCAATTTCGAAGCATTGATTCGAGTGAAATTTATAATTTATGTCAATTTTTGAGTATTTATTCAGGTGAAATTTTTAATTTGTGTCAATTTCAAAGCATCGATTCGCGTGAAAAATTTTAATTTATGTGAATTTCGAAGCATTGATTCGAGTAAAAATTTTAATTTATGTCAATTTCTAAGCATTGATTCGAGTGAAAATTTTAATTTATGTCAATTTCTAAGCATTGATTCGAGTGAAAATTTTAATTTATGTCAATTTCAAAGTATTTATTCAGGTGAAATTTTTAATTTGTGTCAATTTCAAAGCATCGATTCGCGTGAAAAATTTTAATTTATGTGAATTTCAAAGCATTGATTTCATTCAGTGAAATTTTTAATTAATGTCAATTTTGAAGTATTTATTCATGTGAAAATTTTAATTTATGTCAATTTCGAAGTATTAATTCATGTGAAAAGTTTAATTTATGTCAATTTCGAAGTATTTATTCAGGTGAAATTTTTAATTTGTGTCAATTTCAAAGCATCGATTCGCGTGAAAAATTTTTATTTATGTGAATTTCGAAGCATTGATTCGAGTGAAAATTTTAATTTATGTGAATTTCTAAGCATTGATTCGAGTGAAAATTTTTATTTATGTGAATTACGAAGCATTGATTCACATGAAAATTCACGTCAATTTTAAGTATGTATTCCGGTCAAAATTTATATTTATGCCAATTTCGAAATATTGACACAACGAAAAATTTTAAATTTACAATAAAAAATAAATAAATAAATACAGTAATGCGAAAAATATTTATTTATAAATTTCCAAAGAAATATTTAAACGCTTCAATATCCGAGAATGGGAAAATAAAAATTTTATAGATCTATATAATTTTTATTTTTATTTTTTATTGTTTTTGCGAAACAAATCAACACAAATCGTATTGAATTAAATATATAAGAAAGTAAATCAAACAAAAAAAAAAATACTGTACATCATAGAGATGCTAAAAAATGAAAAAAAAATTAGTAATATGTGTAAATATAAAAAAAAACAAAAACAATTCAACCAAATGCCTAAAAATATATACAACTTTTATTTTTTAATTAAAATGTCTCGAAAATTGATGTTGTTAAGCATAAAAGCAAACGATTAAAACCACCAGAAATTAAATAGATTAAAGACGTAAAACAAAAAAATTAAATATAAGTAGCTAACCATAAATTATAATAATCTTTAAAAATCGCTTTATATATTAAAAAAATGGAATGGCCCGGATTTCCACGTCTTTAAACCGCAAAAAAAAGCTACAAAATTCATTTTCTCAATCATCGATTCTTCTACGTAAACAAACACCCGTGACGTCACAACCAACCCCCTAACAAATATGACATATCCAAGAACACAATACGCATTATGCACTTCTAGCAATTCCACAAAAAAAGAGAGAAATATTGATAAAAAAAAATTTGTGAAGGGGGCAGTAAAGGTTTTCTTCTTAAAACCATCAACACATATTTTCCTAGATGTCTGTAAGGTTTCATGTAGAACCAACTGCCTCTAGGCGATCGACCAATCACACATAGGACCCTTCTCATTCTGCGTAGTAAGGTTGGACAGGGGTACGGTACGATGAGACATTTGTGTTTATAAAGGAAAATTATCGGTGTGGTCCTACATCGGACGGAATCGTTAACAGGATCCGTATTAACTAACAGGATTAGAGATAGTTAATCATTTAGCTAGGAGATTATGTTATAATTAGTTAAAAGTGCTCTTCACCCGTCCATACCGTAGGATACTGGAGTTCAGACATGTCTCCCTATGTGGATTGTGTGTATGATTGAACTCCCAACTCCACTACTTGTACAGAAAGGATAATGTAATGTAAATAGACAAATATTGACAGGTAATGCTGTTTTGGAATAACGTTAACTTCTCGATAAGCTATAGGATGTGAGTTTGGTTAGGCAGCCATGTCCGACTTCCAGCTATGGAGAACCTCAATTTCTATCCATGGTCTGGTGTGCTTGTGCGAGAAGACGGACTTTGTGTCCCAAAATGTATTGACATATTGTAGGTGAGAAGATGATTTTGTTGCGTTCGGTGGCTTGTCTTATCATCGCCACTCTAACTCTGGTGCTTTATTATGTCCAGCAAGTTCGAACAGGTAAGGAACACGTTCGTCTTTTTAAAACTTCAAACTTGGCAATTTTATATCTTTATTTATTTATTTTTTTAATTTTTTAAATATTTTTTTTCTTTGTCGTAATTCTGTTTAACTATGTAGTACACTTGATAGTTTTATATAGAATTTTTCAGAATTTATTATTCTTAACGTTACTACTTTCAAACGGTTTTATAGTTCAAAATTTGCATTTTTTTTTTTCTTGATAACTTTGCTAAAAAAATGAAATATATGGGGAATTTGTTCGCTTGAAATTTTTATTTTCACCTTTAAATTATTATAGGAGACAGTTTATAAACTATTTTAACATGTGAAAAAGCATAAAATGATTTTTTTATAAACTACTTTTCTTCTTTTGTAAAAGGAGAAAAAACGCAATTTAATGTATAATATGCAAGATTTACATCCTTACTATAATTTACTATGAAAAAAAAATCAATTTTAATTTCGTCTTCAACTAATTTTACAGCATTTTATATACGTCTCGCTTAAAAAAAAAAATTCAGTTCTGCACGCCTACAGGAAAAAAAAATAAAAAGTAAAAAAAATTTATATTTTTTTAACTCGTTACGTAACGGATATGTACAGATATAGAGAAAACATTCGATTGACCTTCCATAACCTTATCGAACATAATCCTTCTTCAGTATAAAATATATCGATAATTTACTTTTTATTTTTCCCCCTCTTCTCCATTCTGTAAAGGTGTTTTCTCCGCATTTGAACCAGCCATGCAGGTAAAGAAACATTACAGGGGCATCTCCGCACTGTAACAAGGTCGGGTCTTGTGGTATTACAGCATCTCTTTCCGGACCTACGTGATCAGAACATCTGATGACGTTTATTCGCTATTTGATGGCACGGTTTGTGTTCTTGGCCACACAGATAGGCATTGAAACACGTTTCTTAAAGACAGTTACAATCTGTGGTATTGCGTTCGGCCTATTTATATACAGTAAGGGAATTTTTTTTTTCACTGGAGTGTTTGTAAAAAAATAAAAAAAGGATAGATTCTTATGAAATTATTTTCGAGATTTTTTTTTTATTTTATCTCCTGACTGATTATTAAATTTTTGATGGCATTAAATTCGTATTTCATCTATTTTTAATATTTAAAAATGGAAGAATTGTAATGTTAGTCAATATTTTCTTTTTTTTTTTTTTCATTTTCGCCTCCTGCAAACAGCGTAGCACCAAAAAAAGGCGCTGTGCAAATATAATCTTTTTAAATTGTTATAAAAATATATGGTGAGAGTAAACATCGTGATTGATTAATTAATATTTTTAAAATTTTATGCTTTTGGATGCAGCATAAATTTGTATTTTTTTTTTCTTTTTACGTGTTTGCTATGTTCTTGTTGCTGCTTTAATATCAGCAATCAGGAGAAAAAAATTCTTTTTTTTCCTCCTGTTTAAAAACATTTAAAATAAATTTTTTCTTGCAATTTTTTTCTCTACTTATATATTTTGGAATTATGATATATGGTATTTTACGATGACAAATTATATATACTTTAATATGATTATATTGTTATAAATATATAAAAATATATATTTTTTTCCATTATGTTATTTTTATCTTATAACATATCAAAACAATTTTTTATATATATACATTTGCAATTTTTTTTTTTTTTACTTTATTTTTAAAAATATATTTATACCGAGACTGGTAGCATGTAATGTTTTATAATGGAAAATCAATACTTTTTATTATTATTTTTTTACATTAAATTATAGTTGAGTAATTTAATTTAATTGATACTTTTACGCAAATAATTAATTTCGACATCATTAAACAAATTTTTTTAAATAATTCTTAATCCACATTTTAAGAAGTCCCATCAGTTTTCTTACGTGAATTTTTTTTTTTTTATTTACTGTAGTATAAAAATGCACGTAAATATTAAATTGTTTGTGTGTTGGTGCGTTAAATATATTTTAAAAGGTGATTTTCTGTCATGATAACTGTGTATATATATAGTAGATGAGGTAGAGAAAGGAAGAAAAAAAAAAAATGGGAGGAAGAAAAAAAAAAGAAAATGCAATTTTTAAGCTATTTATAGTACGTCTGATGGCCAGAACTTTTACAGTCGTGTGATCTACATTCTATCTCTTTAACTTTTTAAAAAATTGTGATAGAAGTAGTTTTATTTTTATTTTATTTTTTCTTCTCAATTTCACACATCAAAAAGTCTTGTAGAATATATAAATATTTTATAAAATCATTATCATGTATGACGATTTAAAAAGAACTTGTTTTGCATGCATTAATTCAGTATTTATAAATAATTTTATGATTTTTCTTTCTTAAAAAAAAAAATAAGAAAATAAATCTATCAGGGGAAAAATATTGGATTAAATCAGTTATTATTATTATTATTATATTAAATCTTTTTAAAAGATTTAAAAAAAAGCAATGTTTACATTTTTATTAACACGATAAAAAGTCAATTTAATTTAATGCAAATATTATGCGACCATTTAATAATTTCATAGATTTAAGTGGAAAATCTCTTAAATTTTTAAGTTTTTTCTTCTACATTTCGAAGGAAAATGAGGTTTGTAAGAACATTATGAAGTCTGTACTCGTGTCTGATGAATGATTTCGTGAAATTTCGCTGTTAAAAGGAATCTTGGCGCTACAGCTTTTCAAACGGCGGGCATTCAAACTTATGAAGTCTCTTAATATATCCCGAACTATTCATTACACGAAATTTAGCGGGATGGTTAAGCCATTGATGATGATGATATCGATGACTCATCAATTAACCGTTTAAATTCAACCATTTAAAAATAGCGGGCGTTTAAAACTTCAAAGGTTTAATAACTCTAATAACTTTTGAACCATTTGATTGAATTCTATAAAATTTAACAGGACTATCAAGCTATTAAAGTCGAGTTTGATGCATTAACCATTAATTCACCGTTTAAAAATGGCGGATAGTCTTACGAGGTTTTCCCGTGTTAACTGTGGAATTTCTTAACAAGTTTTGATGGCGTTGAAGATGATTTTGATCAGTGGCGATTAAGAGAGGCCTCAATTTTCACAATTTTAGAGGCTTTTTACCCCCTAAAATTAAAAATAAAAATATTACTTTGTCCCGGGTATCGCATTTTCTCTGAAAGAGGCCGATTTTGTTGACATATTTAATTAAACGTGTCCTTTATTTTTAACAGTTTTAAGACATGTTTGGAAGGTTACAGTTTTGGCTTTGAAATGAAAATTTATATTAATTTTTTACGATATATTTCTTATTAAAAAATGAAAAATTCACGTATATATAACATGGAAATACAATTCCATCTCCATTATTTTTTTTTAATTTTTTTTTTTTTTTTCAATTTGGAAGAAAAATGATTAAATCGATAATTTTTTTTTTTATTATATCTTTTCACGTGTATAATTATACGGAAAATTCGTGTGCTATTTTAGCTTCTACTAAATCACATAAAAAAATCAATATTTTATAACCGGTTGGAAGACGAAATTCAATATTTTGCAACTTATTTGCATAACAAGTAACTGTTTATAAATCAATATTGTACTTTATCGCATATCCAAATACAACATCAATAAGTATATTTTAACTTAATATAATCGATAAGCGTATATTTTTCTTGCTTTAACCTATATATTTATATAAAGATTCTACTAGTAAGTTTAATTTTTTTTTTACTCATAGATTAACTGTTTTTTTCGTAAGTAAAATTTATGAATTATGTATGTTAAGCAAACATAATGAAGAAAGCAAAAAACACTACTAAGGGAAGGAAAGCAAAAAACACTACTGTATTAATTCAATATTTATTCTTCTGGGTTTATTAAACAATAAATGAATGTTTAAAAATCCGCAATATTATATACATATATATATATATTTTTTTTAATTAAAACTTTTAAATATTTTAAGAAAACAATCCAAATTTAGTTTCTTTAGTAATTACGTTCTGTTCTAATTACAAACTCCGTAAACTCTTATGAAAATTTAATGTTGTAATTAAAATATATTTTAAATAATTAATCATGTTTTATAAAAGATTAATCGTTGTTTATTATTTAAGAAATGGGACAAATGATTTTTTTTAAATATTTTACGTAAAGAAAGGGGAAAAAATAAATTCAAAAATCATTTTTCTTTATTTTCCACCTCGAATTTTTACGCAAAACGAATTTTTTTTTTTTGGCCATCACTTTTTTATTTTATTTTTTTAATTTTTCAGGTCGTCTTTATCACTTGCCTCATTAAATTGATAATGATTTTAGACAGAAAGACAACCAAAAATTGGTTTAAATACTCACTAATCCGTGCTAAAGAATAATGTCTTATATTTATAATCTTATTTAATACAAAAAAAAAAATAAATAAATTTCCCATGCATTAAAATGCTCTTGTGTTTTATAAAAAAACTTTTAAATTATAATTAGAAGTGTGTGTGTGTGTGTGTGTGGAAAAATCTGAAATTTTTATTTTCTGCTATATTTTTCGCCTTGAAAAAATTAATAAAATATACAAAACACTTTCTTATTTTATAAAATACAATAAATAATAAACAACATCAATTAAATTTGACAGTGATTTTATTGATTGATAAAAATCAGATTTTTTTTCAAATTTTCTTCTTCTTCTTCTTAGTAATATAAAGTCTGAAAAAAAAAATGTATAAATCTAAATTTAATTATTTCTTATCATGTTTTTGTCTGTTTATTTAAAATTTTCAAAACACCTTTAAACAAATGAAAAATTTTATAAATATAGATATAAAAATACCTTTTTTATATTTTTGAATCAATTTTATAATCGATATTTTAATTGCTAGTTATTTAATCGATCAATTGATAAACTGGTCAGTTTTATTTTTTTATCGATCAATTATTTTATTGCTCAGTTACTGAACTGGACAGTTAATTTTGAAAACTGGTTGGTTGTTATATCCATCAATTACTGAACTGGTCCGTTATTTTATTAATCAACTTAAAAATTGGTCAGTTGCTATATCTACCAATTGCTCAACTGGTCAGTTGTTTTATTAATCAATTTAAAAACTGGTTAGTTGCTATATCGATCAATTACTGAACTGGTCAGTTAATTTATTAATTAATTTAAAAACTAGTCAGTTGCTATTTCCATCAATTACTGAACTGATCGGTTATTTTATTAAACAGTTTAAAAACTGGTTAGTTATTATATTAAAGCAATTGATTAATAAAATAATCGATCAGTTTAGTAATTGATCAATTATTTGATTTGTCAGTGAAGTTAATAAATTCAAAAATAGTATGTGTGTGTGTGTGTGTGTGTGTGTGTGTGTGTGTGTGTGTGTGTGTGTGTTATTTGTCAGTGAAATTAATAAATTCAAAAATAGTATGTGTGTGTGTGTATTATTCAACTCGTATGCTAAATTAAGGAATGATACACAACACACAAATCAGTTGTATGTTTCTTACAATCGATTTGTGTGTTTCAATCAAGTCACTTACCTTTTTCTTCTATTAAAATAACAATCATAATGTGAAAATTTTTGGGATATAGTTTTATATTCTCACTTTAACTGCAAAATTAAGTAGACATAATTCAAACAATAATCCTGTTTTTCAACCATGTTGCTTTAGAACAATCAAGCATATTAGAGTATTAAATTATCACCATTACATCCATCTAAAATGGCAGAATTTTGGTGACATAGCACAAAAATGTTAATATAGCGTTCTTTATAAAAATCTGACAAGTAATCCTGATTAATCTGCCTTAATTAATCCCTTGATTTATAACGGATTTTCAAGGGATTAATTAAGGCAGATTAATCAGGATTATTTGGATTAAAGTTCCCTTGAAGTTTGGTTTAGTAATTAAAGTTTAATCTGATAAGTAATTATATCAAATCATAATAATCTGATTTTAATAAAAATCTTTAGGAATAATTATATTTTTTGGGTCTATCTCAAATCTTTGTGTGTGTGTGTGTGTGTGTGTGTGTGTGTGTGTGTGTGTGTGTGTGTGTGTGTGGGGTATATCTCAAATCTGTGTGTGTGTGTGTGTGTGTGTGTGTGTGTGTGTGTGTGTGTGTGTGTGTGTTGATCGGTTATTTTATTAATCAATTTAAAAACTGGTTAGTTATTATATTAAAGCAATTGATTAATAAAATAATCGATCAGTTTAGTAATTGATCAATTATTTGATTTGTCAGTGAAATTAATAAATTCAAAAATAGTATGTGTGTGTGTGTGTGTGTGTGTGTGTGTGTATTATTCAACTCGTACACAACACACAAATCAGTTGTATGTTTCTTACAATCGATTTGTGTGTTTCAATCAAGTCATTTCTAGTATATCACACACGTATACCTGAGTGATTTTCACACACACACAAACACCACTCCGGTTACCTCGAGATAATTAAAACAGGAACATCTCGTCTCATATTTTCTCCAATTAAAATACTTCGTAACTCACAATAAAATTTATTTAAGTTGACAAGTATTTACTACTATTCCCAATCGATAAATTCAGTTCAAGTCATTCTTGTTTAACTTCAACATATATCTTTACTCAAACATCTTAACTCGCTTAAACATAAGGTATCATTGTTTCACTGTCTTCCTTTAAAATTTTATCAATTAATTTTAATTAAATTAAATTAATGTTTACGACGATGTACTACATTTCTATTTTCTAACTTCAACCATTTGTATCTTAATAAATTACAATTCTTGTATAACAAATAACAAATATTTTATAATTTATTGATCGCTTAAAAAAACAATAAATTTCACAAAATTGATCGAGTTTTGAAGAAATTTAGTAAAACCAAAGTCTTCTTCATCTTTCTTCTTCTTTTCATCTTTATTATCTATCAAATTAAAAGTTTTCTAAGAAAAATTAACGAATTTTTCTTACATACATTAAATTATTTATATATATTGCGCGCGCGCGCGCAAAAGGTATGCTGGAAATCATTGTTAAATTTGATTGTAGATTAACTATCAGGTATTAAATAATAATAATAATAATAATCCCTCCTGAATCCTGCTAAGCTGCCTCAAAGTGGCAGAGGGGTGTGCGTGGATGGAATAGGCGATGCAAGTCAGAAATAATATTTCTTGTAGGGTCACAACCTGGGCTAGAAGGCTATTCCACTATGCTCAACTAAATGATAGCAGGTGTCCCCGCATCGGTGGTGTTTTTTTTTAGTATGCAATGATACAAAGCAGAATATGAAAGCACACATCACCTGGGTTAACAAGGTCCATGTCTGTGAGTTAGACAGAGGCTCACATTCGGAAAGTTTACTACAGTCTCCCTTGGCCACTGGTGGTGAAAGCAGCACCAA
>AYEL01076626.1:0-21910 GCA_000484575.1 Olivierus martensii
TCCAGACGGCTCGAGTGTTCAAACACGTGGCAGCTTTCATAGAGAGTTATAGAATTGCTTAATTAATTTTGACGTGTCTTCTGCGCTGGAAGAGAAGAAAGCGAGTTATGTAGAATTAATCGAATGTTTTAAGAATTAGCGGTGTTGGTGGGATGTAAAAAGCGCTGTATATTCGAACAGGGAAAGCCGAAATGAGGCTTATAATCAAAACAGCACCGAGTGCGAATCCAACTTTTTGATAATTAGAAAGATTCGGAGGCGTCGTGTACAACATTCAGATGTTATTCTTCGCGAGTTCAGAATAACTACTGGCATCCTTGTGGGAATGAGGATGTCGGATCCATATGTCGGTTGGTCTGGTCGGAGCGTGTATAGGGGCCTTTACACTTGAACTTGATAGGCCTGATTGTTACACGGAAGTAAGTTTTACTTTCACTCTATTAGATCTAGTTCATTTTCAGGTACTACATTTCCAGGTTTTTCAGGAAAAACCTCATTTTTCGCGTAACGTTATAGATTTTACAATGTGCAGCGTACATAACTGTGCGTTGCCCGTTGTAGTTATTTTTAATAGTCCCGCTATTTGGTATCTGAAGAAAACGGAAAGCTACATAAAACAGAGGATGAAGATCCCTCCATAATAGGTGTTGGCAACCTGAGTTAAGACTCGAAATGCACTCTTTTCCTAATAATTGGTAAATGATGGGAATGTTGCATTCAAAAATGTACAAGATGTTTAAGTGATTGGTCGAGTGAAAACTCTTTGGCTTTTTATTCCGGAAGACCCCGATTCGCTTCTTGGATCCCACCTTTTGAAATATTTATTATGCGATCTCTCCGCAGGTATGGACAACTCGTGGTAGGGCTTATTTCTCTGCCATTAAAAATACTCCGTCTTAATGGAAAATGGCGACATCTGTTATCAAAAGATATTTGAAATTGGTATTTTTATGACTAAATATTGGATGTTTGACTTAATTTTTTAGATTGCGTGAGAGGGCTTTTAGTCGGCCGGATGGCCAGGTGGCAGCGTGCTGTGCTTCCATCTTTAAGAATCTTTTGGTTTTATGCCTGGGTCCCATCTCACCTGTATTTTCAGAAGGGGTCCGGTCCAGGTTCGTTGAACCGATCTCCACCTGACCGCTGATTCCATCAGGGGTGTGGGCGGCCGTAGTCAACGATGGAATGTGCTTCCGCTTAGTACTCACCAGTGATAACCGGCGTAGAGCCACACAGAGAGGACATTTTAATTTTAATAGGGGAGAAATCAGACATTGCAAATTCTACTCATAGAGCAACGCCAGCTGAACAGAATAAAGGTGGGTTCACACTACGACCGACTTGAACGATTCCATAGCAACAACAGTCGGCAGTGTAATGTGATTGGTCTGGCTCGAATCGATGAAATCGGTCCAGTCGGTCGTAGTGTGAACTCACCTTTATGCAGAAAGAACTTAGAAATATCCGCCATTAATAAACTTGTAATGGTTAGATTAAGTTACCTAAGCCGACATATCTCATATTCTGGCGGCGGCCACTTATAGAGCCCATCACACGCTGCCCGATATCCATGATAGGGTCAACTGGATGGTTGAAAGATGGGGTTCAACGGGTCGGGGACTAACCCCTCCTGAAAAATTGGAGGTGTGGGACCCGGATCCTCCAGAGTGGCATATGCAACGACTTAAATACACTGACGGAAAAAAATCCCAACACCAATTTTAATAATAGTTTAATTTTACATGCGTTTCTTTTTATCAAGAAGTATAGTATTTTAAATTAATGAAGATTATATTAGATTATTTCAGATTTAACAATGTCAAGTCTGAATTAGGAATACGAAACTCTGGGTCTGTTGTTGGCAATTCGTATGACGTCACTAATGTGTTGAAAAATCCGTATCTCAACAAATTTTTTTTTTTTTGAGATACGGATGAAATAATACCTCAATTACTCGTGTTGAATGTTTCGAACAGCCAACAGAAGAATCGAAAAAAATTTTTTGATAAAGGGATGAAGATGACGGGCTCGGCCCATCGATCTTTATCTCTCTTCCATTCAATCATCCCGCTGATTTAAAAAATTAAATTTGTGCATTTTGATTATTAACTGTATACAAAAATAAAAATTAAATTGTATTAAATTTATAATTGTAAAAATTAAATTGTATACAAAAATAAAAATTAAATTGTATTAAATTTATAATTGTATAAAAATTAAATTGTATACAAAAATAAAAATTAAAGTGTATTGATTTTTATAAAAATATTTATTTTTCCAAAGGTAATTTAATATATACATTGTTTTTATTTTTACATATTGTTAAAAAATATAAGAAAAAATAGAAAATATTTTATATGATTTTTGAAGAAGTTCATTTGTTTTGGACCATTGATTTTTTTTTCATTCAAAAGTATGTTATTTTGCATAAATCATAATTCATAAATTTATCTCAAATGTTATTTTTTGATATGACATATAAATATATAACATAGGTTACAATTAAGTCTATATTTTTAGAAATCAACTTGCTCTATGCCAAACAAAATTATTTCATTCTTGATGAACAAAAAGGGTTCATTGCTAGATCACATCGAAGTTCTTTTTCTTCTTTCTTGTTTTATGCCACTTTCCTATCTAAAATTATTAAAACGATAAAACTATTCAAGTATTTACTATAGGATGATGCCCGCATTTGTTATGTGGAGCTGTCAAACGAAAGATAGGATTATACAGGTTTGACCGGAAATTGGATTGAAAAAAATGTAAAGGTGATAGACTTAACTAAATTCGGATCGTGGTAGAGAAATGCTTTATCATATGGTCATCTGGCAGACTTCACGAGGGTGACAGAGGGATTAAACCCCTCCAAACTTATTTTAAAAAATATTATATATACATATGTAAAATCTAACATTCAATACATAAAGAGCACTAATTTATCGTTTGTTAAATCAAATAATTAAATAGAAATACAGTATAGCCTTACATAGATATACTGTATATGTAAATAAAAGGTATGCTTTTAATGATATATTTTTAGGCAGTAATTTTTTTTTAATCCGAAGCTGAAATAATAATAATAATATGAAATACAGTAAGACCCTGTTTAACGCGGGGGATACATTCCAAGGAAACAAAACACTAAACGAAACAGCGTTAAACGAGGTTATTTTAACATGTAAATAATGAAGATAGGTGAAACAGGACAGTGAATAAAAAATATATATATAGCATTTTTTAAATTTTATTTTGTAACATGTATTATTACTATTGTATTACATTAATTATAGACATTTTTATTGCTAATATCGATTTGTATTCATAAATCATTCGTGAAAAAATTCGTCTGGGACCAGTATCAACCGGATCTCACTGTCAGACGTTTCCGTGTGGACACACAGGCTGATAGTGTCGGCCGGATTGATCTCGTGGAAACGCTTCGGATTGACCGTTAAAACCCGGGTCCCACCCCTTGAAAATATTTATCATAGGGTCCGGGCCCGGCCCGTCGATCCTCGTCCTCCCCATCCGGAGGGGTCAGCCACCCCTCCACAGGGGTGGGCAGCCTGTGGAAGGGTATGTTTCGCCCCGCCACTTAATACTCTTACTGAGTGGAAAGTGGCGTCATCTGTTAACAAAAAAAGAAGCCGTCGGCTACATTGGCTTACCTCACCAGCAACGTCCAAAAATCGACGATATAGCAAATTGACTTTGTTTTGATGGCTAGACGTATCCCATTTATGTTAGTAAGTATGATGACAGATCCAAATAATTAATAAAAAGGATGTAGTTCTCAGATGTCGGGCGGATTGGCTGCGTGGAAACGCTTCGGCTTTCCACTCTGGAGGACCCAGGTTCGAATCACGGGTCCCACTCTTGAAAATATTTATCATAGGGTCCGGGCCCGGTCCGTCGATCCCCGTCCTCCACAGATCCTCATCCTCCACAATCCAGCTAACCCCTTCGCAGCGGTGGGCAGCCTGTGGAAGGGATTGTTTCGCCCCACCACATAGTATTCTATCTGAATGGAGTGTGGCGTCATCTGTTGACAAAAAAATCGTTCTCAAACTAAATAGTAGTGATGGGCAAAATGATTCTTTTCAATGAATCGATTCATTTGATTCATTTGAATCGAAGAATCGTTTGAATCAACTGAATCATTTGAATCGAAGAAACGTTTGAATCAAAGAATCGAATGAATTGAAGAATTGTTTGACTGGGTGAATCGTTTCTACTATGTAACATCCCAATATGCACTATTATACCACATAACCCAATCACTTCAGTAGCTAGTATTGAATAGTCTATCCATATACAGTATTTACATCGTTGATATCATTTAGGCTGTTGCTATAGTGCAGGTGTCCAGTAATTTCGTATAAGGGGTTGGCTATAGACAAAACTGTTTATTTCTGTGACAAGCGGGCTATTATATATCATTAGATACAGCATTACATTCTGTATAGTTTTATATGTAAACCTATCCCCATTGGCCGGATCGGCCGCGTAGAAACGCTTCGGCTTTCCACTATGGAGGACCCGGGTCCCACCTCTCGAAAATATTTATCATGGGGCCGCCCGACCCGTCCTCCACCGTCCGCTGACCCTCCGCCGAGGTGGGCAGCCTGTGGAAAGGCTTGTTTCGCCCCGTCATATAGCGTTCTCAGTATATATTATCTTTATTTATTTTACTTTTCTTAACGCTAAGTAAAATTTGCTATGAAATATCAATAAATGGCAACAATGATTGACAGTAGGGAAAGCATGGCTCTTGTGTAGTTGTTTATTTTTCATTTAATTCGATTAGGTTTATACGAGAATGGAAGATCAGGCTGGTCCTTCGAATATATTTAAAAGTTTATTAGGCGAAATATCGGAAGAACAATGGGAGACGTACAAGGAAATCAGACGTGGAGTAAGTAGAAAAATGTACTGTACTTAATAATGTTTTCATAGTTTTCTACTTTAACTGATATTTGTTAGCTTTAGTTTGATTTGTTATTTTAAGGGATGAAATTAAAATATTTGTATATTATTGTTGTTTTATAAAGTAGAACTATCATTTTTGATGATGAATGCGCGGTATATTTATTCCATGCTTCGTAATTAGCTAAATGATGAGAATTATGCAAACATCCTTGGAATTATGTCTTTGAAAATGGTTTTCTATTGAGATTATTCACCTAGTATATATATAAATTATTAAGTACAAGAAATCACTTGATAAGATTGTTAAGTTATTATTAATCTTATATTTTTAACACATTTGACAAATCACTAAATGTGTATTCAAACATCAGCAGTAATGACAATCTGAAAAAAAAACTTTAATGTAACAAGTTTGAAAAATATCTAAGAATGTCAGCTAAACTGATATTCTTTATATACAGTATATATATATATATATATATATATATATAGAGATATGCTTGCTAGTAAAACGTAAGACATACAGTATATAATTTCTGGTTCTAATACTCTTATATACGGTACAGTTTTTTAATACTTTGTCTATTAAAATTATTAAATAGCGTTCTTAGAAAATGGAATGTGGCGTCATCTGTTTCTCACGCCTTTTATTTCGGAAACACAATGTCACTGAGGTAGAAAAGAAAGACCGCATGACTCCATCTGAAATCATCTATATAATAATTTGTTTATCCTCATTAGTGTCACGTACAACTTTAGTAAGAAATACAGTAAGACCCCGAATAACGCGGGGGATACGTTCCAAGGAAACCAAGCGCTAAATGAAATAGCGTTAAACGAGGTCATTTTAATACGTAAATAACGAGGATAGGTGAAACGGGACAATGAATAAAAATATATATACGTAGCATTTTTTTTATTTTATTTTGTAGCATGTATTATTAGCCTACTATTGTACTACATTAATTATAGTCATTTTTTATGACTAATATCGATTTGTATTCATAAATTATTCATGAAAAATTCTTAAAATTAGAAAATAAAAAGTTTTAAGAACAAAAGGCAGATAGATTGCAGTAAACTATAAACTAGGGGTGGGCAACCTCCGGCCCGCGGACGGAACAAGGAAAAAATATCGATGAAAGAAAAACGTTCTAACTTCGAGAACTATAATTTAAAATGGCAGCATTCGGGTTAAAACTAAAATGGGATAATTGTTATTATTTTAAGTAGATGGACTTTTCAAATAAATACTAAGTGCAAAAGTTTTATCTTGCAAACTCCATCTTCTACCAGAAGGTTTTCTATTAGAATGTCTCAACTGACTTGATATAAATAGATATTGTCTGTATAGTAATTTTTATTTTAACATTTCCATTGCAATTGTTAATGATGTATTACTTCTTATATTATGATATTTCAGCTGTTTTTGTTTTAGTTTAGATATTGTTGTTCTCAACTGTTTTACCTTATTATTTAATTTCTTTATTTTTTTCTTTTGGGAGTTATTTCTTCTATATGCTAGAAAAGAAGAAAATAAAATTAATATTTTATTAAATAAATAAACAAATGAGTTTTTAAAATTCCTAAATGCCATGTATAGTTTTACTCTTTACTAACCTGAAATGTTGTCTTTGGACTTGAAGATTGTAAATCAGTCAAATTTTCTTGTTGAATTTGAATTTCTGATACCTGTGCCTAAAAAAAATTGAAATTTGTTAAACAGATCATATTAAAAAAATATATTATTTTCAAAAAGTTATAGATTAATGTAAAAAAAAAATTAAATTATCTTACAAATTGTGAATCATTATTTAATTTGAATGTTTTATGTAAAAGTATCAAGATCTAAGGCTTTACTATGTAAAGAATGTTGAAGTTAAGAACATAATATACTGTTGTTACCTATTCTATTGGTATCAAAACATTACTATCCAAAGTCATAAGACATCTATTTTCAATTTGTTTCTGCAATTAAGAAATAATTTCAACATATATATTTAAAATATTGATATGCTGTATACACATTGCTAGAATAAAATATATTATGATTAATGAAATTACCTCTTGATTTTCACAATGACATTTTAATCTTTTTGATGTTGATTCATTGAAATCTTGGTGTTGGTTCTGCCTTTTTTAAAAAATTGTAGGAACTGCAAAATTAGTTAGTCTTTTTTTCAGTGTACTGGTAAAGGAGTTTTCTTCAAAATGATTTGCACTAATTAATTTTAATTGTTTCAAATTATCCAGTTTAACATCATTTATGTTTTCTTTAATAGAATTCTCCCATAATTTGTATCTAAAAAATAAAGGAAACATTATTCAATTGAGTTTTGCTGTGCCATGTTTTATGTATTATTCTATTATTTAGTAGGTATTGGTACATACCAAATTTTAACAATAACTATTTCTAAATTACTTAATGAATAATTACTTTTTATTATTTTGCTATTATCAAGTATTAATAGATACAGTACAATATATACATAAATTATTAAATAAACTTACCTTGCTTTGTTTGTAGGAAATCTAAAAAGAGAGACTTCATTTGTTTTGGCTTCCTCTCTGTACAAAATGCACATTCTTTTTCTTTGTGAAGCCTCCATCTCTTCAATTAATAAAGATGAAATTGAAAAATGTAATATGAATTTCTTTTTTGAAAAACGAAAAAGCGAATATAGGAATGATAGCATGTGGACAGGATATCTAATCTATGGTTAGCACGTGGGTACAATGATGCAATATTGAAAAGTCATCATTACATAGTTTGATTTCATTCAGAAATATTACAAATTGTATGCTAATTATTAATAAAAAAAAATTAATTATTTGGTAAATTTATAAAAAATGTAACTCTGTTAGATACTGCTACAATCTATATGTTCCAGTCACGTGGTATAGTTTCCCATCTGTGTTCCACTGTGTACATCCACCGAATTTTGTTGTGTTTCGTCCAATACATGACGCGCTAGAGGGCTCTGAACAACTTACATTATTTTATGGCCACCCAGTATATGTGATTCAGATAAACATCCTTGGATTCAGAGTTACAATGGATTTGAATTATTACCAAAATTTTTGAATGCATCCCATTTTTGTCAGGATCCAAAGTACTGATATGTATAATATATAATTAATTTTAAAATTAAATTATTTTCAGCATATCTACTAAATGTGAATATTTAAAAATTTTGTTTGCCAAATTAATGAAGATGAGGTAGTGCACCATTTAAAATCCATCATAGGCTAACCATTATGAAATCAATTGATATTGAAGAAAAAGACAAATAATTACTTAACATGAAAAAATTCAAATAAACATTCGAATAAAATTTATTTTATAATCAAATATAAATACATCTCAGCAGTAATAAGCATTACATTTGACTATTATTCAATATATCATTTTTGCCATAATTTAATACAAATTCTACACAGATTTTGAATTGTGTTTTGCTATTTAATGCTTCAAATATTATATTTAAAATACATAACAAAAAAGTACATTTAAAACACTTAAAAGTAATTTTAATTAATACTTTGACTTTAAATGAAAAAAAAATAAACTCTAATATAAATAAATGACTATATTATTTTTGGACTAGCAAAAATATACAGTGTATATTTACTGTATATAAATTTCTTCAGAATAAAAGCCTAAATTTGGCTATGTGCATTATGTCAATATAAAATGCTCTATATTACTTATATATTGACACAAATACACTATATATATATAATTTTGATTGTAAAATTTCATTGCTTTATGCAAGAATATGAACATTTTATATTTACATATAACTTAATATAAAATATTAAAGATCTGCACATTCTAAATAATATCTAAAAAAGTGAAATTTCATAGAAAATTATTTTAACAAGAAATTTATTATATTTATTTGTAATTAAATAAAAGTTATTTTTATGATGTTGGCTTTTGAATTAATTTTTTTCCAAATAACTTTTAGCATTACTATAATTATATAGTAATTGTTGTAGAATTACAAATTTATACATATTTAAAATTTTGATAATGCCAATATGGAATAAACATTACAATATACACACACATTTTATACTACCTTACATTAAACAAATTGCATTATTTTATATAAATCCAGTTTAAATAAATTAAAATATAGTAATTTATATTACACTATTATTTAACAGTTGATTAATCACATTTATTATTACAATTTTATTCAAATTTGCATTTTAATCAGTTTTACAATTAAAATAAATATGTTCATGAATACAATAGCTCATATGAAAATTTCAATTATTGCAAACCTTGTTTTATATCATTGATTGATTATTTTTACTATTTCAGAAAAATTTCACATCTTAACAATGAATCTATTACAATCTGACAAAAATAACTATATATGATTTAATTGTCTGTGGGCGGATTATCATAGGAATTTTGAAATTAATTTTAACAGACTCAACTATAATATTTTTAAAAAAATTATATAATATGCTATGTAACTTTTAATATCAAAGATTATTTAAGGAAAGTTAGAATTATTTCCCTTAAATCATTGAAAAATAAATTACAGATTATATTATATTATTATATATAAAAATTTAAAATTAATAAATGAAAATTATTATTACATTTTCCTCATTTTCTCTATCAAAATAAATTTTTGCATTTTTATTATTTAGTTTGATTTATATTGCATTAAACTCATTTTTTTAAACTTCGAGGTTTTTATTTATTTATTTATTTAAACTAAATTTGTTTAATAAGTTTAAATATAGTAACTAAAAATTAAAAAATAAAATAAAATGAAGCATGTTTTGATCAAATTATTGATATTTTTTAATGAATTTTTCATTCACTTAATAATTCCTAACTCAAAAATTACTTTGGAATTACTCAGCTTAACTTGTTGCTAATTTTGCTACAATTACTAACTAGTAAGGAGATTAGTTGAAAGTAGTAGTTTAATAGAAAGCAAATCAGTTGAAAGTAGTAGTTTAATAGAAAGCAAATCAGTTGAAAGTAGTAAATCAGTAGAAAGTAGTAGATAATTTAAAAATTATATGTTCTTTGTTAATTGCTATATATTTTCTAATTAATTTTTATTAATTAGAAAATATGTAGTAATTTTTCTTATTAATTTTTAGAATTATTCTATCAATAATTTTTTAAAATCTTTAACCAATGAGCGGATAATGGCAAAACAATAAAATTCTTTTTTATTGTTACGTCATCAACCGCTCGTTCGTTAAAGATGACATATTTTTGATACGCAAGAAGTAACATTATAATAATTTAATTCTGTAACGATAATTAGTTAATCTTGTCGATCGTGTCAGAATGTCGTCAGATAAGTGCCAAAATATTAAAAATATGAAAATAATACCGATGCCAAAGAAGTGCCGTTCTTTTTTTTAACGTTTTAAAATTCCGCAATTATACATTGATAGCAATTAACTACTCGAAATGTGTTCCGAGAATTGATAGAAAGTCTAATGCGACTTGACAACTGTTAAGGCCAACACGAATTTCGTTTAATTGATGATAGGCACGTGAATTGATGATAGGAAAAAGCGAAAAACAAGCCTAACGATTAAGCTTGATGATGGTTGATATGTTAACTTCTGGTACTCGCACGTATAGCAATCGCCGACTTTGCAGATTTACAGATTTGCAGTCACTCCAACCATTAAAGAAAATTTTATTTTTTCAAATATTTATGATTATTTTGATAATTTATCTGATAATATAGGTAACTGTTGTGGTCTTTGGTACTTCTATACTATTTTAACATATTTATGTTCTATATTAATTCTGTACAGCAAAATTTTGAAAATTATATTCTAAAAACGCATACAGGAATAATCTAAAACTTCATGTTCTGCAGAAACACTAAAGAGCTTCAAAATAAACTTCTAAAACTTCAGATTCTGCAGAAACAATAAAGACCTTCAACAAATACTTGCAATTGCACATTAATCGGTGCAAAGTAGCAGTATTGAAAAAAATTGCAAAAATATCTCATTACATTAATCTATTTTTAGATCAATTTGCGTTTTTCCAGTGTTATGAATTTTTAATAATTTAATTAAATATATTCATCTCCATTTATATTAATACATCTAGCTTGTAATTTTACTGTCTTTCTAACAGAGTAGCACTGTAATAACTTGTACGATGTGTCTACGCAGAATATTACACTTCGAGTTTTTGTAAGTAATTTAAGCATAGTCAGAAACAATTTGTCTTATTGCTGTCAGTTTTTCTAAAAGCAGCGTGCAGAGTACTACTAATATAATTAACATATAGAGCTTCAGAATTTATAATACATAAAATTCCCAATAACTTGCTGCTTACAGAAGAATGTTCAATACACTTTCCACATGAGTAAGTTTGCATGCGATAATAGCCTTCATTCTACAAATCATAAGTCTTTAGAATAATCTATAATCATTGTTCTTGGATATTTTGAATATAAAATTGGGCATAGAAGATTTTAAATACAGAAATTTACTCGTTCAGATTAATCTGCAAGTAGTATGATATTTTCGATACGTCGATAGACAAGGGAAGTAAAATTTCGGAAAAATATATTCATTATTAACAAAAGTGAAGTAGAAAATGCATTCATCTACCAGGTAATGCATCTTTCTTTGCTTAATAACAAGCACATATCCTTTTACTGCAGCTGATGAACTCTTTTGTTTGGAAGGTGTGGTTATGTCAGTGTAATTTACTGATGGCCATTTGCCTCTCTGAAACGATGTCTTTGTCTACAGTCCCCATTTTTTTTTTTTTTTTTTTTTTTTTTTTTAAGTAGAAAACGATAAGGTTTTATTTTTTTTTTTTTTTTTTTTTTTCTTTCCTTCTTTCTCGTCGTCCACTAATGAGACGATACAATTAAAATGATAATTAAAACGATCGCTAATTCGTTGTAACTTTTATGTAAATGTTAAGCTAAGTAATTATATATAAAGTTGGATATTAAATTTGAAAGGGTCTAAAACTTGAAACTTTCTAACGTGTTGGTATTTTAATGGTTATGTGCGAAAAAAAATATATTTTTATTTTTTATTTTATTAATTTTCTATTGGTCAATCCAGTGGTGTTATTCATCCGGTTCGCATCGGTTCGGTCGAACCGGTTGTTAATTTTCGTTCTGCAAATCTTTAAAAGAATTTGATGTAGTACCTTATGTCAAAGAAAGGACATCATTTGGCAAGTGAACGCGAGTGAAAGATAAAGTTCCATCTATAGCTTGCAATAATCAGAAAATGATCCGGATATTATTCGAATAAATCACTGATCACTGTGTTTTGTTAGGTTAGGTTAGATTAAGTAGGTTAAGCCGCCGTATCACACGAGGGATATACTCTGAGATGAATATACAGGAATACCTCGATTATCGCGATTCTCGATTTATCGCGGTTTATAATTTGATACAAAAGTTCCATCTATAGCTTGCAATAACCAGAAAATGATCCGGATATTATTCGAATAAATCACTGATCGCTGTGTTTTGTTAGGTTAGGTTAGATTAAGTAGGTTAAGCCGCCATATCACACGAGGGATATACTCTGAGATGGATATACAGGAATACCTCGATTATCGCGATTCTCGATTTATCGCGGTTTATAATTTGTTACCAAAATTCCAATTATTGCGCTCCAAATTCGAATTATCGCGGTTTCGAGATATAGTCCACTATATATGCAACCAGAATTACATTTGCTCTCTTTTGCACTTCGTTTTCATCTGACGACGCTTACTCACCACTCATCAGTAACTGTCCGCCTTTACCTAAGTACCTGTTGACAGGGCTAGCTTAACCTGGTAAACAGACGATGCACCGCATTGGGGAGGCAAAATTATCATTTTCTCAATATTGTTATTCAGCAATCTTTATATTGTTAAGTAGATGTTACATGAAAGCTGCAACGGGCGCCGGGACCTCTAGAGCCGATACTACATGTGAATATTTATTTTCTCTTCTTATTTACCCTTACAATGAATGCTAAAATAAATAAGGATGATATCAAGTCTATAGCTATCAAGGAGAAACGTAGAGTGATCACTTAGAAGATTAGCACGTTTAACACATTTCTTTTTTCCTGAAAAATCGATTTCTTGAAAAATCCTTGGCAATGATCACCCATTTTACATGCATTATTTATCCCGATTATCGCGGATTCGATTACTGCGGTATTTTTCATGGCAACAATAACCGCGATAATCGAGGTATTCCTGTACTCTGAAAATCGTGCTAATATGTATCTGGCGGCGGTCACTTAAGAACCCATCACAGACTGGCCAACCCCATGATGTGGTCAACTGGATGGTAGAAGGATGGGGTTCAATGGGTCGGACCCGGACCTCTCCTGAAAAACTGGAGGTATGGGACCCGGATTTGAACCTGGATCCTCCAGAGTAATATGCACAGCTTCACCATGCGACCCGCTGTGTTTTGTAAGTGTTAACATTTTTATTTGTGCTATTATCTGTTATTTGTGTTCTTTATGTAATTCTGTTAATACTGTACTATCTTCTACAATTCTTAATTAAACGTAAATAAAAATATTTTGTAAATTTCTTCAAGACACTCCTGAATATCAAATTTAAGCGAACCGGTTGTTAAATATTTTTGAATATCACCACTGGGTCTATCATAATATATGCTTACAGCAAACGCGTTTTGGTGATAAAAAATAATGATCATTAGCGAAAAATTGCGACTTTCATGCCAGCAAAAAAAAAATTATCATCAGTATTGTATGAAAGAGAAAAAAAAGATTTTTCACAGCTAACGAGTAATTAAAAGCTCGATGCCAATAAATTTACTGTATATTAAAATTGCTAAATTTTCTCGAGAGTTACTAATTTTCTACTCTTATAACGTTAAATATGTCACACGCCTATTAAACTGGACACTATCAACTACGTTCGCCGTTCAGTTTAAAAATTAATATATTTTGATTACATTCTAGCAATATTTCCAAAGTTAAACTTGGTTTTTCTCCGTATTTATAAACATATGAAAAAAAAAACTGACGAAGGTTTGATTTAATTTCGCAACTCGGACGAGATTCATTTTTTTTTCTCTCTCTTTCCTGAAACATCGCAGTTACATGTTAACTGTACAATTGAATTATTGATCGGGCGGGTTTATGTAATCGCTCCAATCTTTACTTTTAGTTTAGCTTGTATCGTTATTTTCCCTTCAGTCGGATTTACTACCTCGTTATAGCGTCAAAACTCAAAAAATAGTAGTTGGACTACAGATGCCAGTTGACAAAAAAAATTACTACATGTGATAGAAAATGTCGCTATTTTGTTCTTGAGAAGCTAAAGTACAATTTTGTTTTTGACTTTGAAAAAATACAGAAAAAAAATTACTCAGACATACAAAAAAGAAATGTCACATATAATCAAGAAGTTATTCTTTTACACTGTTTTATACTTGATAATGCTTTGATCTCTAGCTTAAATTTATTGGATATGACTCAATAGATTTATGCTAAAGATTAATGTGTGCATAAAGATTATATATATATATATGGTATCTCTCGCTCTCTATGCGTGTGTCTTTCTGAGCACATACTAACACAACTAGCACTACATACTACTGTACTAGTATAAAAACTTTAGTATAAATCTATTTTATATGTTTGTTAGCATCTATACAAATATAAATAAAAGTATGTAGTACTAGTAATGTTAGTATGTGCTTAGAAAAACACTTACTCAGAGAGAGAGAGAGAGAGAGAGACTCGCTAAGATAGAGACAGACACCATAATATATATATATACACATATATATACACATAATCTTTACACGCACAATAATTTTTAGCATACTACTGTATTTGTAGATTTTTGCTAGAGTTTATATATATATATGCATACTGTGTGATGTACATATATACATAAAAAATTATTTATATATATAGTACGTACTAACAAACATATACAATAGATTTTTGCTAGAGTTTATATATATATGCATACTGTGTGATGTACATATATACATAAAAAATTATTTATATATAAACATAAATAATTTTTTCTCTACAAAAAACAGAGTACACTATTATATGTATACAAACAAGCAAACACACACAAACACACAGTATGTATATACTGTGTACTGTGTATATATATATTTTCTATAATACTGCAGTCTCTCCCTCAAGTCTCTATATAATAATGTTTATAATATTGTCTCATAATAGAGAAAAAAAAATTTCCTCTACAAAGAAAATTATTATTAGATGTATTACCGTTATAGAATATTATAGAAAATTATTATTAGATGTATTACCATTGTTTTATACATTATATAAATAATTTTTCTCTGTAATTTCCTCTACAAAGAAAATTATTATTAGATGTATTACCATTGTTTTATACATTATATAAATAATTTTTCTCTACAAGAAACAGGTCAAAAAAAATTATTAAAAATGACTAAAAAAACATTATTTCTGAGCCTTTTCTTCTCTTTAAAAAGAGAAAAAGAGCTAAATTTAAAAAAAAGTAAAAAAATTGCTTTACAAAAGAAAAATATTGAATAAAACTGAAAGACTGATGCTTGCGGAATAGGTTAGAAAAACAAAAAATGGCAGTATACAGTATTGGTATATGCTGCACATTATCCACATACGAAAGTTAGAAGAAAAACAAAAATAGTGTAAATTTTTTTATAGAAAAGGAAAACAAAAACGTACGAAAAAAAGATAAATGCAAAACAAAATTGCCAATAAACCAAAAATGTTTTCGTACGAGATAGAAATATCTAAAGCAGACTAGTTTCATCTAATAATATAAATGAATACGTCACAATCTAACTTTTTAGCATATTCACATTGTTTATATTCAATATTAACATGTATTTTTTTTCTTTCTTTTTTTTTCTTCTTGGAGGTTTGGCGCCGACTAACTTAGCCATTTATCGTAATTAGAAAAATGATCTAATAAAAGGTGAAAGGGAAAATTTACAAAGTGTACAACATTGAATTATTCATAAGCACCATCATACAAACGCAATTCGAAGAAATAATAAGTTGTAATTTTTAATAATAGATCGATAAAAACTATATTTGCCTTCAATTTGTTTACATAATTACATTCCTGTATGGAATGCAGCCAAACATGAAGCGAATGCAAAGAAAAAAAAATGCATAGCGGATGACGCAATAATGATAATGACGTAATAAAGCAAGGTTTTTGTTTTGGTAATAGATGTAGCATTGCCAACAAGCAAGAGAAAAATAAGGAAACAAAAAAATGTAAACAGACATATCATAAGCTACGTCACCGGAGAGAAACAAAAATGGATATCAATGACTTTATTCAGATAATAAAAATGATGCATGGTACTTTTATGGTCACTAACAGAAACAGGAAGACTTGTTTGTTAGTTGTGCAGCTGTTTAGCTAGAATGAAAATCTATGCTAATGAAAACAGAAAGAGACTGTAAACAAAAGTGCAAAAAGGCAAAAAATAATTTACATGAAAGTAAAATAAAACCTGTAAGGAAAGACAAATATCTTTTATTATCGTAGGTTATTTAATGTTATATTTATCCATAAAATTACATATTTATGATTTATGAAGATAAACGTTTCGTTTATGGTATATTTTTTTCATAGAATAAAATATTTTTTATTCAAAATGCGATTTTCAGAGTGAGGTATCGATTGGGAGTTGTCAAAGAATCTCAGTCTGGCTTGTTCCACTTTGCCAAATGGTTATTCAGGCTTGAAACTTAAGTAAATAACAATTTTCTGACATCATAGTTTAAAAATTGAACGTATTCTTTCCGAGTAGGGCTCCGAAATAAACGACTTGATCGCATAACGAATGCGAATCACGCCTCATCGATCAAAACTTCACGTTCGTGCCTATCCTACTAAAGTTTTACCCATATAAAACTTTCTTTTCTTTTATTTTTTTTTACGTTTTAAAAAATAAATTAGTAGGGAAAATACTGTTTAATGTAATCATGTTTACTTCTCGGAACTAGGCTGAAGTTTATTAAAGTCTATCTGTTCTTACAGTTTGTCGAGCGACAAACTGTAAGAACAGATAGAGATTTAGCTTTGTTACTGTAGCGATACATAGTTTAAAAAGAATCGTAAAAGCGATTCTTTTTAAACTATTATTTTGTCTTCTTCGACCTTCTTTAGGTCGAAGAAGACAAAATATGCACTAAAAAGGACACGAAGAGGTTGCCAAGAATTGATTAAATGCATTATTCTCAACGGTATCATTATATGAGATGACGTAGTGGAAAAACAAAGTCAACATCAACAGAATCATCAGAAAGGAAAACATTATCATCAGCTAATTGTCCATTCCGAATGAACATCGGAAAGTGAAGAAAAAGGAAAATTTCCTACATTTGTAAAGTTAAGGAATGTATAGTAGTCAACAGCTATTACTACTACAGAGAATGTGACATCATTAGTGATGTAGTGAAGCAAGCAAATTGTAAGTAAAGAAGTAAACAAGGAAAGTTCGATAGTATTTTAGAGCATCCTAGAAGAAACAACAAAAGATGCTGTCAAGAATTGTTGAGAGTTACTCCTAACGGTATCATTAGGAATGATGTAAATGATAAAAATAAGAAATAGCAACAGGAGAATCTGCTTATTCTGAATTTGAAGTAGAAAGGTAGAGTATCTTCTTTATAAAATTCTAACAGACAGAAATGCAATTATAAGTGATGTCCAAGAGAAGACCAAACTGCAATTTCGACTGACGTCGTATTGATTAAAAAATATTATTTTAGAGATATCATCAAGAGCGATGATGATTTAAGAGAAGAAGCATCAACAATCATCATCAAAAGCAGCGTCATCAACTACTGATTGCTCTCTCTGAGTGAGCATCAAGAGCATCGAGAAAAAGCGAAGAAAGTGGCATCAGGAAAGAAAACAGATATCAATAATATACTAGAAACGGACGTTAGACCAATAAATAACGTTGACATCTTCGAAGCTGGAGACAGTAAGAAAAAAAAAATTCAGAAATGGAGGAAAAAAAATCGAACATCGTCAGCAACACGAAAAAATAAAACAAAGAAAAAACGAACATGGGGAACATTAGATAAAATTATGAAAGGAAAAAATAATAAAAATAAACAGGATAAATAACGATCTGTTTTTCCTTTCGCTGCAATAAACAGTAGCAGTTTTCCAACGGGAACAAAACAAAAAATCATTAGTAGTATTGGTAACATGAAATTAAATATCCATGTCTTCTAGAAACAAGCGAACATCAATAACAACAGCACATTATGTAGTTCTCTTATCCGTTTCATTTTGAATAATAATCAGATATACAAGTTCTTTATTTTTGTGGGGGAAAATGTAAATGGCGTCATCAAGAAACAGCGATAAACAATAAGAATATTAATGATATTTACTGAAAAAGATGACGACGCATTGTTTGTGATGCTGGAAACAATGCTTAACGACCGCATCAATGAAGATAGCAAAAAAAGAAGGCAAATGTAAACAAGTTGTAAAGATGTCGAATTAAGAGAAAAAATATCGACATCAAAGAGACAATAAATGGCAACGAGGGAAAAAAACAAGAAACAGAGGAACACTCAATGACATCACGAAATGGAAATAAAACTAATTCCAGAATAATTAACTTACTCTCATCAATTGGCTCTTGTAGATAATTAATAAGGAATGGAACAAATTTCATTATTACAACAGCATTATTATTTTTTCATTGTTAGTCTGGAAAGTTTTGTAAACTTGGAAAAAAAGATATTTTCTGAAGGTCAGAGGTTGGAAAAATAAAATAAAAATAAAAAAAAATACAAAGAGAATCTTTAAAGATCAACTTCAAGGACACGATATTTGGGACAAATTTTTTTTTATTCTTTTCTTTGTCCTCCTCCTCCTTTTCTTTAAATGAAATTATCAATTTTCTTTTGTTAGAGATTTTTCTCTTGCACTTTTTGGAGGGATTTTGTCACGTGACCTTGGCCTTGTTGGCTTAGGTCCAGCTTTGGGGTGACCTTGCTGAATAGGGATGCTGCAGATGAGATAAATCGAATTTATTTCGTAAATAATTTGCATCTAGAGAACGGAAGCCATCTTAATTTTTTTTCGCCTTAAGTACATCAAAAAAAAATTCGTTTCAAGGACTTTTATTTCTTTAATTATATTAAAGTTGATTCTTATCTTTCATTAAATTTTCTGCATTTATATAATTCAAATACCTGAATTTTTTAAGAAGACAGAAAGAATAAATATTTTTCTTCATAATTTTCTTTAAAAAAAATGTTAACTACTGAAGACATTTTTATAATATTGAAATATATATTTATATAAAAATTTTGCATTATGTATCAGCTAACACAAATGCTATATACAGCATCTACTACTAGTAGTTGTTTCCTGACAATCATTCTTGAGCATATTTGTTTTTGTAGCATATCTGTGTTCTTTGGTAAATGTCCTAAGTTTTATTGGTACTAACTTCAAGTTTTATTAGCACTAATTCTAAATTTAATCGGTATTTGTTCTGCTTACAAGCATTTCATCTATGTTTTACTGGCTTTAATTCTATGTTCTCACTAATACCTTGTTCTCTTTACAAGCACTTCATCTGAGTTTCGCTAGGCTCTAGTTATATGTTTCAAATTCTGCTTACAAGCACTTGTTTTATGCATAAATACTTTAACTAAATGCTTGTAAGTAGAACTTAGAACATAGAAATAGAGTTAATAAAACTCAGATGAAGTGCTTGTAAAGAGAACTAGAGACCAGCACTTCTAAGCTTTGCTGCTTCCAGTTCTATGTTTCTACTAATATTGTACTTGTTTTACGTATAAGTACTTCAATTAAGTGCAATATTAGTGGAAACATAGAACTAGAGCCAGCAAAGCTTAGAACGAAGTGCTTGTAAGCAGAAGTTTAGCTGGCTCTAGTTCTATATTTCCATTATTACTTGTTTTCTTTACAAGCACTTCACTTAAGTTATCCTAGCTCTATTTCTATGTTCCAGGTTCTGCTTACAAGCACTTAGTTGAAGTGCTTATATGCAAAACAAGTGTATTATTAAAGAAAACATAAAACTAGAGCGAGACTTTGATGTAAACAGAAGCTTAGCTGGCTCTAGTTCTATATTTCCATTATTACTTGTTCTCTTTACAAATACTTCATCTAAGTCTTTGTAGCTCTAGTTATTTCAACTAACTGTAAGTCTAAGTTTTCTAGCTCTATGTTCCTACTAATAACATAGAACAAGTATTGTTCTATGTTATTAGTAGGAACATAGAACAATTCTTCCTACTAATGCTCTTCTAATAGTTAACAGTTGTTAGTTGGAACCTATGTTCCAACTAACAACTGCTCTATGTTGCTGCTAACATCTTTTATTAATATTCTTACTGGTTTTATTATATTTTACCGCATACATGTTCTAATTTACTTGTTTATCTATATTATTATTAAATATAGTTTTCTTAAATTATGTGTCATAGTAAAAATTATTAAATCTTAAACAAAAAAATATTTTTTCAACTTTCTTCTGAAGTGCAGTTGCTTTCTCTTTTATGAAGTCCTGACTGTTATACATATAAAGCAGCAATTCGTTCATAACTGTTTGGTTAGCGATTGTTTATGCACGAACTTCAATTACGTAAATTTCTGTGGAGCCGCTAGAAAAAAAAGTGCTTTGAAAGCAAATTTGCAGAAGCGATATAAAGTAAATCTATCTTTTGACCTTTTCTCATAAATCTGTAGATGCGAATACTGCTTAGAATAATCTAGAAAGAGAAGAAAAGAGAGGCGAGTACTTGGGTGAACTTCTAAGAGTCATCTAAACTATTTACTCGGTGCGATGAAACGGGTGGAGTCGAAATACCCTTCAGTTGGTCTTTCTGAAGGAGCAATTGCAATCTTACAGGATTACCGTTAAATCTTTCCAGCTTGGTTTGTCTGACACTAACTGGAAGTGCTTTACTTGGAACACTTCCAGTACGATTTTTCTACATAAAATATTGAAGGCATCTTACTCGCATTCGTGCAATATATATATATATATGACTAAACTTCGAAAACGAAAAAATATATATATATTCTCGATTTAATCAAACGTGAAGTGTTCAAATCATCAAGTCATTTTAAACTTCTTTTAAGGATAGAAAGGGTGGTGAACGACGACACTACCCTTTTTATACTTAAAAGTAGTTTATTTTTGCATTGTTTCTCCTCTTATCTGCGTTGTTTATTTTTCTATCTGAGAGTCCTTGAAAGTGCAGTTAAGTTTTAATTCACTAGTGCAAAGGAATCTGATGTACCCACTGATCCATATATATTTTTTTCTTTTTTTTTCAGTCGACTGTGCAACGAGTAGTTTGCTTTCTTCGAAGAGTTAACCAAAGATTTAACGGGTCCCTTGCGAATTAAAATCTATCTTCTTGCAACACAGGGGACTCATAACGATATTAATTAAAATCCACTCTTTCTTCATCTCGTTTAATCCTTTATTGAACATCAGCATCTAATTTTTGTATCGGTAAGCACACGATTTCTTTTAATCCTCTTTCGGCAAATGCAGAAATTCATGCTTTCTAGTGAATTATTTGCTTAAAATTCTGCTAGGCCATTATGCTTACCACGAATTGCCATACAGTAAATGCAATTCCCAAGAGTAGAATTCTGGCAATCTCTCTCTCTCTCTCTCTCTCTCTCTTTCGAACTCCTTATCTAATCCATAAATCGCCTTTAATACAAACAAACCAACTTCCATACCAAACATTGCGTGACATTTTTATTCCTATACCACTTCATCATTCTTCCAAACAACTTAAAACTTCAGAGGAAATACTACTAAACGTAAAAATCCTTTACGAAAAATTAGAAAAAAACAAACAACAATTAACTTTTAAGGATGCAAAGTTAAGGAAAATAAATACTGAACAACAATTACAACAAATAAATTTTTTTTTATATATATAAATA
>AYEL01076629.1:0-26881 GCA_000484575.1 Olivierus martensii
GCTCAATCACATCCATTTTTTTGCTCTAGCGTGATCACTATCTTTTTTTCGTTTCCTGTTTTATCATCAGTGTTCTTCCTTTTATCCATTTCGATACTTTTTAAAAGAAAATTCTGTACTATACTGTATGTATATGATAATAAAGCTGAATAATAGTAATGTTAAATAGCTAACTGCAAAAAAGCCCATCTTTCTGGTGTTTCATCCCTTCAAAGCAAAGTGACTGTTCTTGGATTGCTCCTTGTCTGGTTTTACTAATCGAAAATTAACATTAATTTGTTAATTGACATCATAAAATGGGATGGACCTTTGTTAGTAAGACTGATCTATGCTTACAACTTGCATTAAACGGACATTTATTACTTTAGTAAGACTGGTTTATGCTTACAACTCCCATTAATTAAATGTTTGCTCACACTAAGTGAAAAAATGGTATCATTTTTATAAGTCGCACTAATCGAATATCTCATTATTTGAGCTCGTATTAATCGAGGCCTACCTGTATATTTTTATACAGTCAAATCTCGTTATTTGCAGTAGTTACGTTCTGTAAATTCTTTGCGAATACTGAACCATTTTTTATGCAGTCAAATCTCGTTATTTGCAGTAGTTACGTTCTATAAATTCTTTGCGAATACTGAACTATTGTTCCTATAGGAAATATAGAGTTAGGTTCCTGCGAACATTCCTTCTCAACATTTTCATCCTTGCTTTATCTGTGTTTTTCTGTTTAAAGATACCTTATTTAATGTGTATTATAGTACTTATGAATAATTACAGTATTCTTTATTTAATTTTTTAAAATACTATGTAGTAAATAAAATCTTAGTTTTGATGGGTAGTTGTTTGATGTGGCAGATGACATATTGTCTTCCTGAATTACATTGAAAAACTGTGTCAGCCTTCTCTGCATCGCTTTTTACCTCAGATGTTTTAAAACCTCAACATAAGGAATAAATGTGCTGGAAGTTAAGTACCTAAATTTACCTAAATTTGAGGCTGCGTTTAAGCATAGGGCCACATTATTCTATGGGACCTGCAGACGATAAGAACAGGCTTTTGGCCTACCTGCGATCTGTGGAGTGAGTAAGGATAGGTAATGAGACTTTTCAGCCAGTACGACACAGACACGAATAAGAGTAACATAACAGTATTTTCGCCGCTCAGCAAGAATCCATGAATAAGCGTGAAAGTGCCGCAAAAATCGAATTTTGCAAATAGAGAATCTGCAAATACCGAGAATCGTCTGTATATTTTTTCAAATCCATTATATATGGATTTGAAAAAAACTAAAGAAAAGTTCTCTCTAATCTCACATCACAAGAGTATATTTTATATGAGAATATTTAAAAAAAATTTCAAAAAATGAATTCTTTTAAAAAATTCATTTTTTAAAATGTTTTTCTAATTTATAGATTGGAATTTATTTCTAAAATAATTGAAACTAAATTCAAATAGTTTTCAGACAGATATGAATTTAAAATAGAAATTTTTTTCAAATATGTTTTAAAATAATTCTGTTGTAATAAATTACTTTTTAAGAAAATATATTTTAATTTCAGTTTGAATGGTTTATTAAGTGGACAATTATCTACTTGTTGCTTATATGAAATGAAGAGAGAATCAGACTATAAATTACATCCGTTACCTTTAGAAGGTCAGGTTATTATTATTATTATTATTGATACTTTGAGTGAATTCAAAAAATGCTCTGAAAAGTCTCTGCTGGAGAAGCTAACGAATTCATCATATCGTGAAACGAGGTGAATGGCTGGAACTTCAACCATTCAACAAATCATGTCTCACTATTTCCACAGTGACATCATTCTTTAGTTTCTCCAGCACAGATTTCTCAGAGCATTTTCTGAATTCACCCTTTATTAAAATTTTCTTATTTTCTGTTAGGAAGTTTTACTTCTTTAAGTTACGAACCTAAAACTGGTCATTTGCTTGTATCTTGTCGTCCATCTGCAAAACATCCCTCTGTTACTCATATGGTAAGCTTAGTTTTCATTAATCGAATATAATTTTATAAAGACTATTTCAATAAATTTTATTTCTTTCAAGCTTTGCGAATTGACAATGAATTCTGTTGAAAATAATGAAGTAGTCGAGGACATGTGCTCGTGCAATATTATCCAAACTTTTCTTGGTGGAGATGCTCAAGCTCAGTTGTCCAAATCAAGTCTGTTTTTGCATCCAAAAAATGAAAGCTGCATTCTAGCTTGTATAGGAGATGAAAGAGCACAAGCGGTAAGCAAAAATTTTTATTTTTACTTTTTCATAAATATGAAATTTGAACTTTTTTTTTTTTAAGGCTTTAGTATGGGATGCATGTAATGGGGAACAATTGCAACTTATGAAAGTTAATGATCCTCCAGTTTTGGATGTACAGTTTTTCCGAGCAGAACAGAAACATTTCTTGGGAACATTAACAGAAAAGACATTACGCATATATAAATGGATTGTCTAAATATTTTTGTAGCCTTATAAATTTTGTAAATAAATTAGATGATGCAGTTGAATAACTAACAGGAATCGTAAAAATTCAAATTAAGAAGTGCAGGATTTAATGTTGTCATACATAAAATTTGTAAATAATTGTGGCATTTTTTAATCTTCTGTTCAATATGAATTTTTCTGTTCTATAAACAGAATTAAATTTTTATAATAAAAATTTGTTTTAATTCAAAATATCAGTATTCAAATGCCATGAACTTTGAGAAATAAAACAATGAACTTTAGTACACTCTAATCAACACTAATCAGGGGATTAACCATTTCAAATTATCTAAACCAACACAGCCAAACTTCCCCCTGGTGGACAAAGTCTATATTAAATTTTTCTACGATTATTTTTGATTAAAGCTATGGTGCTACCATCTGTTGAGTTAATTATTAATATAATAAATTTAGAATTTAGTGGCGCCATCTAGTAATTAATGATTATACTATAATTATTAATTTTTCCGAAATAAAATAAAACCTGGGCAATATTACTAATAAGTGTTATAGAAAAGTAATCTTAAAGCATGATTTTTTTCATCTGTGTGTATATAAATGAAAACGGAAATCTAAAATATTCCTATTATATATATTTTTTTATTTCCTTTGCTATTTCTTAATTACAAAAAAAAGTTTTTTCACTTTTTCAATTTTTTGAGAAATAACATTGTTTTATAAAACTTAAACAACTATCATGAATATTTACAATCTTCAGAAGTAAAAAAAAAAAAAATATCGTTCTACATTTTCTACCATCATTTTTTTTTATAATTTTATATCTGAAATTTTAAAAATAAAAAAAAAATTTAATCTCTTCCGAACGAATTCTAAATATTTTCCATTTTTTCGTCAGTTTAAGAAACATCAATCCATCGCTTTTCGCTTTCATCCTCTCCCTTTTTTTTTAATATCCATCCGAATTTATTCTTGAAAAAGACTGAAAAATAAATAAAAATAATAATTTTATTAAATTCTAGAAATTCGACGTATTTTATTATTTGGCAAGAAAGCAACTAGAATATCTAAAAATGATCACGATTAGCATACTTGAAAGCAACTAGAATATCTAAAAATGATCACGATTAGCATTGCGATATGCCTGGAGATTAATATCGTTCTACATTTTCTACCATCTTCATTTTTTTTTATAATTTTATAATATCTGAAATTTTAAAAGTAAAAAAAAATTTAATCTCTTCCGAACGAATTCTAAATATTTTCCATTTTTTCGTCAGTTTAAGAAACATCAATCCATCACTTTTCGCTTTCATCTTCTCTCTTTTTTTTAATATCCATCCGAATTTATTCTTGAAAAAGACTGAAAAATAAATAAATAAAAATAATAATTTTATTAAATTCTAGAAATTCGACGTATTTTATTATTTGGCAAGAAAGCAACTAGAATATCTAAAAATGATCACGATTAGCATTGCGATATGCCTGGAGATTACCCAGATATACTGGTATTTATTTTTCTCCAGCCTTGAAAATTGTAAAATAATTACGTTGTATAATCACCATATCATGTTTATACAATTCTTGCCAAATCTCGTTGCTAATTTGTTCTATAATTTCTCTTTAAATAAAATCTAAGTACTATAATCTTTAACATTTAAATATACAGTACCGGCTCCAAAGCTTTTAGCGCCCCCTCAAGTCATCAGTTCTGACGGCTTATTTTTTTATTTGGATAATTATTTTTTATACACAAAATTTTAAACGGTGAGCGGCCGCTCAGTCCGCTCACCATTTAAATTGTGTGTAAAAAATAGTTTCTTACTACAATAATAATAAATTACCCGCTCATATAAATGAGCGGAAATCTTGGGATTTAAATCTAACACCATTTAAATTGTGTGTAAAAAATAATTGTTTCTTGCTACAATAATAATAAATTACCCGCTCATATAAATGAGCGGAAATCTTGGGATTTAAATCTAATAATACTGTATATAACGACAAAAATCACCTCCGAACTCGTATAGGGAATCCAAAATGGAATCGTAAAATGGCATCCATTATTACGTTACAGCGCCATTTGCGAATTCTGTTTTTTACAGGATCTACAATTTCTATGTTATTTCTAATCTTTAATTTTTAAATTATTAATAACAACTAATAATTTGGACTGTCACAGACATCCAAAAATTAGACCTTTCTAAAGATACCCTACTTTTAAAAATTGGTACAGTAGTTCAACTGAAAAAGGGACATCCAGCCAGCCACACTTGACTATTAGTAATGTAATAGTAATAAAATGCGCCAGCTTCCTTTGGCGCTCCGATCGATCGTATGTTGAGCCGACCCTGAAATACATTATAAACTAACGTTAAAATTTTGATATAAACTCACCTGGCTATTCTCTCTTCTTTCTTTTAAAAAAATGGTGATGCGTCATGTTACAACTGTAAAAATTAAAAAATATATATATCAATGAATATATTCAAATATTAGAACAAGATTAAAATTCTTCTTCGATACTCACAACGCTGTACAGCACCCAGAGAGAACCCAGTAAAAATATTAAAATGGAATAGTTCATGACTAGATAGAAAGTAGTGTCGTGTTTATCGAACAATCCCATTTCTAAGTGGCAGTTTAAATTATTAAAACTAAGAGACTATCTTCGCAGCTTAGAAGTTTTCTTAAAAGAATGGGGTAGAAAACAGTTATTTATTCAAAACTCGGACCAATGAGAAAAAAGGTGGGTCGTTACCTAACTAGGATTGCGTTGTTTCGAATTCAGATCACTTCCCCCGCAGAGATGTCGAAATAACTTTTAAATTAGAAAATGGATCAAGTTCCATTCCGAATAAGACAATGAGAGGAGGTTACTGAGTGGCGGTTACAAGTTCGAAGAACTCGAAAAGTAAACAAGAGTCATTTACAAACGTCCTTTCGCACTTATTTTTTTTTCTGATTCTGGAATCGTGTCAGATTATTTATAATGAATGATACAGCGTAACAAAGAGGAAGAGTCTCCGTTTAACGAACTCGAAAAAGCTTCCAACATTTTATACGGACCCTTTAAATGTTTTACTGATTTGGTTAAAAACATTCTCATTTTTTTATTGATTCGATTCTAAGTAATATACAAATTTGGCACTTAAAAATATTGTATAAGCTTACGCATTATTTACATTTACATAATTGGAAAGATAAAATTTTTTTTCTCTCTCTCTCTATATGTTTATCTGTAATCAGTAGCGGATTTAGAAAAATAGAAAAAAAAAAAAAAATGCGGGGCACCATGATGCAAATAATTATATTGCTAATATTTTAAACGATTGTTTGTATATTTGTTTCTCAAAATGACAGTGTGCACGTGCCCTGGCACACTCCTCTGAATCTTTCTATGCCTATGATATATTAATTTAATGACTTACTTTCACATCATAAAATAAGTTTCTCAGAAAATAATCGAAATTTAATCGAGTTTAACTTTTCTAAAGATATATTTTTGTATATCCACGCAGTATACACATATGGTATTTTATTTATTCAATAAAATATATATTATTTTTCAACTGCCAACTATAAAAGTAAAAATTTACAACAATTTAAGATATGAGAATACAGTACTGTATTTAAACTTTTTATTTATTTATTACGAATAATATGCTTCTAGTATAATAAATAATTTTATTCAGGCATAGTCACCTATAAAAATTTATTGCATAATTGTAATAACAGTGAATTCTTTAATTTAAAAATTAGAAAACTGATTTTTAATCAGTAACTTTGAAGGCAGCACATAAATGTATTTATTTGATTTCTGTAATTCCTTTTATCTGCTTTGAATGCGAAGAATAATTTTCTTATACCTATTCAGCCAATCAGTTAAATCATTATTATTTAATAGCATCTGCTTTGAATGCGAAGAATAATTTTCTTATACCTATTCAGCCAATCAGTTAAATCATTTTCGAATACAGTACAGGAATTATGCAGGTCCACATTGAAGTTTCTCTGCGATATGTGGGAATTTTGTCTCTTCGTAGTTATTTTTCGTTAAAATAACTACGAAGAGACAAAATTCCCATATATTAAAGATCGAGAATTATTAAATTATAATAATAAGCTGCGTCACTTACAGAGTTGATAACTACTGTAGCCAGGGCCGGTTCAACATATGATCGAGCAGAGAGAGAAAATTCTCATATATTAAAGATCGAGAATTATTAAATTATAATAATAAGCAGCGTCACTTACAGAGTTGATAACTACTGTAGCCAGGGCCGGTTCAACATATGATCGAGCGGAGCGCCCTCTCAGGGAGCTGGCGCCTTTTGTGTTTTATTATTATTATTGTAGTAAGACACAATTATTTTTTTTGCACATGATTTAAACGGTGATCGGAATGGCTGGAGAACAAGGATTCATGCAACAATGTAATGAACATTAACAAGGCGAATGAAACATTATTTATAGATATGCAAGTAAGTTTTATAAGATATTGTTTTAAAAAAAATAAAGGTTTTTGTAAAGTGCGATATTTTTGTGAATTTATTTATTTTTCAAAACTGACGACTTGAGGGGGCGCAACAAAAATTTTCGCTAAAAGTTCTAGAGCCGGTACTGACTATAGCCAATATGTTATTAGCGACAATAAAGAAGAGACTAACAAGAAATTTAAAAATTAATTCACGATTTTTTCTTTCCGATTCATTTAATTTTATGATTATCGAATTAAAGCACGATTAAACTCAAATTATGATTGTAACAGTCTAGACTGGATGACTTTGTTTTGGTCGCTGGTAAAAAAAGCAAAATATTACTTATGATCTCAGATTTGTGTTCGCTATATTAAGAAACTCTTAACGAATGAATTTAATTCAGTCGTAAAAGTTTCAGAATAACCGAGGAAAAAATAGAATGAATCTGTCTTTAATCATCTCAGAAATATTTTTGAAAATGTCGACATATTTTCTTTCTCAGAAACGGATTTCCGAACCAAAGTTTAGGTTTTCATATCTGGACTTAATCCAGAAAGTTCGATGAGGAGGTCGGAAAATGACGTTATGACCTAATATAACCCGAAATTATATTTAGAAATTTAAAATTTTACTACTTAAAATATTATTATTATTATTTTTTTTCCCAGAAAAATAATTTTTTCCAAAAAATTAAGAAGAGTCAGTTTCAGAATTTGCCATATGTTTAATTGAAGATTCATAATCAACGCTAGACTGTTGATTATGTTTAATGCTGATGAAGAAATATTACATAAGGCAAAATTAATTTTGATCTCATTTATAAATAAATAGAATTATCTTCACTGGAGATTACCAAGATCAAAATTTTAGAATTGTCCCATTTATATTCTATAATTAATGTTTTCCTCTATTAAAAATTTGTCAGTCTTGTCACAAACTTAGATCAATAATTGCAATCAAATTCTCTAACTCCTACCGTAATTTAAAATAATAATTAAAAGCAAAAACAAAATTTAAATCTATATTATCATAGTCGGAAGAGACATATTGCAAAAATAAATATGATCCTTTTAAGTTTTTTCGATTCAAGATTTTTGGCATCAGACCAGGTTATAATGTGAACGACACCTGAGTAGATTTGCACCTGATGTTTTCTTCTAACATTTACTGAAAATAAGCAGTTAAACAAACTCAAAAAGCCAGTATCGGCTAACTTTTTAGCACCCCGAAAGCAAAATATTGCACTTTACAGTCCAATCACCGTTTAAATTATGTGTAAAAAATAATTGTGTCGTACTACAATAACAATAATAACAAAACACAAAATGCGCCTTTTGTGCCCCTTAAATATTGGCGCTCTGAGTGGGTGCTCCGCTCGATCGTATGTTGAGCCGGCCCTGAAAAAAGCAAATTCTTATAAAAACAAATTTATATTAATCTAGATCTAAATTACAGTGAAGTAATTACAGTATTTAAGTAAAATCTTGTGTGGAAATATAATCCACAGTAACTTTCAGAACTAATTTTAGACATGTTATGACCAGTTCTTCAACTGTAACGGTAAAGATTACTAATGGGGTTTTCGAGCATTTATATCAATTAGTTACTACAAACAGCAGCTGGTTTATAGTAGCTAATATCGGAAATAATAAGGGTCATAGACTAAGTGCTTCCGTTTGTAAGCACCATTTTGTTTATGCAACTGTGAAATCTTACGTAAACTTTAGATTTTTAGAACTCTTGATAGAGAAAAATTCATCGCAGTTGACTGTTAAATGAAGAATCGTCTAAAATTGCAAAGAATCTTTTTGATGGTAAAAGACATTATATTTTAAATTTAATTTTAAGTTTACGGTAGATTGCATTTTGAATATATAGGAGCCGATGCAAAAAATGATCTGATGGCGGCAAATTTTGATATAATCGCAGTTTTTTAAAGTATAAATTTCGCGATCTCTCTCGCAATAAAGCATTCTTCCATATAAAGAAACTTACCCCTGTGTACAAAACCCACAATATAAGCAGTAGGACGATCAGAACTATATAATTAACCACTAGACTCATGCCTTCTTTATCGGCCATCTTTCTTTTTTTTCTTCGGAGCTTCTACGGAGAAAAACTGAAAGTGACGGAGATTCCTGAAGGATTGATGGATTTTTTCCTGCGTTTATCGTCTACGTTCGACATGCAGGAGTTTTTGAACCAATCGGAATACAGTCGGACCTGTCACCCACACAAGGACACCGAAAATCTGCTGTAACTATAAATAAAGTCAGAAATCGACTCGGCACTTCCATCAAACTATGTTTATTAAGTTGTCATCTTTTCTTGTAGGAGGTGTTCTTGATGGGCTGCAGTTCTTACAGAAAGACTTTTCCAGATTTTAACGTTGGCATATTCTAATTACCAGATAAAGTAAAAAAATTAACATAATCCAGTAAAGTGAGATTTATTCCGAAAAATTCATATAAACTTCCTGAGTATAGAATTATGCACGATAAAAAATTTTATCTTAACTTTTCGAACAAAAAAAAAAAGTAAATAAATTGTAACTACACAAACTACAATATAATTATTTAAACTTTAGATCTATAATTAGAATCTTTTTTTGACTGTGCGAAGTTATATATTTATTATGATTTATTCAAAGTACTTTTGTCTTTATGGCGATGGATTATAAATCAATCTGTTTTGGTAAGATAAATGTTAGTTCCTTTTCCTTTTTATTTTTATACTGAATGATATAATGTACTCTTTCATCGCCAAGGGATGGCTCGAGCCTCATTATAATGTCCATCATCCCCAAATAAAAATAAATAATAAATCTTAAGTGTGAATCCAGCTTAACATTGCTAGGAAAGGAGAAGTTATTTATTTCTCCTTTCCTAGCAATGCTAAACTTCCTATTTCTCCTTTCCTAGCAATGCTAAACTTCCTATTTCTCCTTTCCTAGCAATGCTAGAAGACCCTCTTACTACCAGAATGCCTATCTTATATAAAAGTTCTGGAGTTGTTGCTATTTCGTAGTGATCTATACAGAATCAATAGACTTAAAATTTTATTTGAGATCGTATATAGCCGAGAATTCTTGAGATTTTAGTCCGTTTCCCCTAATTTTTATCGGTTAATTGGCAAGATTTTACTTTAACTGCTCAAAATAAGAAATTGAATGCTGGTGTTGTATTGTACAGAAGAAGGATTGTACAGAACACTATAACTGTATCGTAATTATTTAAAATTAAAGCAAATTCTAAGCTTTAAACATTAGAAATATTCTATAAGCATTCATACATCCAACTGTTTTATTGCATTATGGGTAGGTAAAGTAAAATGTTGCCGGATAATTTAAACATTTCGATATAGATTCTTCAATAATAAAACTACAAGTAATTAACTAATGAATCCAAGTGAGAATAAAGAAATTAAATCTCCTCCAAACAAATTTTTTTAAAAATATTTTAATCTAAATATATAAAAATGGAATCGCTAATTAAATATAAAATGTGCTTTTAAGATTTTATTCTGTAGTTCTCTTAAAATTTTTCTAGAATCGTTTTAACTGGATAGGAATGATTATTTTTATACCGATAATTGGATTTACATCGGATAAATATTCAAAATATAAATCACGAGACGATTGAAAAATTTTGTAAAAAAAAAAAATTCTAAATTTTAAAGCAAATTATGAATTTCTTTGGCGTTTCTGTTTTTCATACACCAGAGCCAATTTCTTAAAATAGATAAGGAATTGCTAGGAAAGGAGAAGTCAAGTTATTTAAATATATACACAGTATACAGTATATATTTGTAATATTTCCTTTTTTTTTTTAAAGAACTCGTATGCTTTAAATTCAGTTAAGTCGATGATGAATATGTAAAATTAGACAGATTTAAAAGACGCGTGCCAATTGGTCGATTATTTCTATGGATGACGACATTATCCAAATATGGAATATGACGAGTGTCGTCACCATTCATACACGCAAGTCTTTTTTTTCGAACGTTTCTCGGATTCTCTTTCTGAATGAAAATATAAAAATAACTGACGTTTCCATTTCGTTTAAATACTCATTACGGTTTTTTTTTTTTTGAAAATAGCCTCATAGACGTTCTTTTCGATTGATTATATTTGAATTTTTTTAAGAGACGACAACCTTATAATGCAGAATTTGAATCGATTCTCAGTTATTTACAATAATCTAAATACTTACTGGATGGATCCTCAATGTTAGAAAAACGAAGCCGTCCGTAACATCAGTTTCCCCCAACAACATGGCGGACGCGGACGTAAATTCGATAATATAGCAAATTGATTGTTTTGGTGGCCAGATGTATCCCATTTATGTTAGTAAGTGTGATGACCAGACTCTAATAATTAATAAAAAGAATGTAGTACCCCCAAGAAGGTTGAGTACCCCAATACAGAATATGGGAATATACAGTACAGTTAACTACTATGAGGCAAATAATAGTACAGTTAACTACTATGAGGCAAATAATAGTACAGTTAACTACTTATTTCAATTAACTACCTACGAACAGTACAGTTAACTATTATGAGGCAACTAACAGTACAGTTAACTTCCTACGAATAGTATAATTAACTACTATGAGGCAACTAACAGTATAGTTAACTACCTACGAATAATACAGTTAACTACCTATTTCAATTAACTACCTACGAACAGTACAGTTAACTACCTACGAATAGTACAGTTAACTACCTATTTCAATTAACTACCTACGAACAGTACAGTTAACTACCTACGAATAGTACAGTTAACTACTATGAGGCAACTAACAGTACAGTTAACTACCTACGAATGCTACAGTTAACTACTATGAGGCAACTAACAGTACAGTTAACTACCTACGAATGCTATAGTTAACTACTATGAGGCAACTAATAGTACAGTTAACTACCTACGAACAGTACAGTTAACTATTACGAGGCAACTAACAGTACAGTTAATTACTATGAGGCAATATCATGTGATATGTCCACTTCATCTGCTACGATTTTGTTGCCCTCTGGCCATTAATGGAAGCCATCTAGTGTATATTTTTAGATCGTTTTGGTTATTTGAGTTTTAAAATTACCAATTTATCATCAGAAATTTTATTGAATGTATATCTAATGATTAATTAATCATCTTTCAGTTTCGTCACAGATTCAAACAACGGCAGAATATTTGATTTTTTTTTTAAATGTTGTTTACGATTTTCTAAATAAAGGATCAGTCGATAGGTCAAAACGTGTTTAAACGTGGCACTTGGCACTGTTTTGTAACAATATCTAAACATAGAAGAAGTGAGTAAAAATCTTTTACGATGGTTAGAATGTTTATACGAGGTGTTCGATTTGTTAAATTTCGTAAGAAATACGCGACGTACGACGAACATTTGCCTCTAAAAACACAAATTTTAAGTGACGAAAGGTTATTTTTAAGAGAGAATTTTTATGCCAATTTTATTGATGATCCTCCGAATGAAAACAAAAAAAAAAAAAAAAAAAAAAAAAAAAAAAAAAAAAAAAAAAAAAAAAAAAAAAAAAAAAAAAAAAAAAAAAAAAAAAACTTAGTTGTCGACTATTCCAGGAGGGATTTTTTCGGTTTAGGACACAAAGGATAAGACAAGTGTAAACTATTTATATCATTATCCCACCAAACTTTATTTTTTCTTTAACGATAGAAAAAAATAAGGAAAATTCTTAAATTCTATCGGTTTATTAGGCATATAACTGGCAGAAATTACTTAATTAAAATTTATTTTGACAGATTAAATAATTTCAAATATTTAACAAATTTCAAAGCGTGATAGCTATAAAATTAAGCCTATGTTTAATGCTTTATATCGTAATATATGAAGATAGTCTAAAGTTAAACGAATCAAATTCAATCCAGAACTGCGCGCAGGGCAGACTCAACATACGATCGAATGGAACGCCCTCTCAGGGCACCGATATTTAAGGGGTTCCAAAGGGGTCATTTTGTATTTATTATTATTGTAGTAAGACACAATTACTTTTTTACACATAATTTAAACGGTGAGCGGACTGTAAAGTGCGATATTTTTATGAATTTATTTATTTTTCAAAACCATCGACTTGAGGGACGCAACAAAAATTTTCGCTCGGGGCGCTAAAATCTCTAGAGCCGGTACTGCTGCGCCGTTTATTCTGTATCTGATCAATGTCTCCAGCCAGATCGAATATAGAATAATAATAATAATAATTTCTCGGAAAATAATCAAAAATAACGCGCTAAATAGAAGATGCAAAAATCGAAATTTGATCAAACTTCTAACCCATTCCTATAATAATAATAATAATAATAGTTTCTCGGAAAATAATCAAATATAACGCGCTAAATAGAAGATGCAAAAATCGAAATTTGATCAAACTTCTAACCCATTCCTATAAATATAAAAATACAGAATTAAACAGATTAAAATGTTATTTTTCGGTTAATTTTTGGAGCGATAAAAAAAAATAATTGGTAAGAAGTTTTGTAACAACATTAATATCAAAGACGATCTTCAAAAGATAAATTTTAACCAAAAAAAATAAAAAATACTTTTTAATCATTAAATTTTTGAGAGCAAACATATTATTTACATGTTGGATAACAGTGCATTTAAGTTATATAAGAATTTTGACACGGATTTAATTAGTTCCTGTTAAGTAAAAAACGAAAAAATAATTCTATAAACAGATGCGCTAGAATTCTGTTTTGGATTCTTTTAAAAGAAAAACAATACAGTTTTTAATTAAGGCCAGATTTTCGCTCCATTTACAAATGACAGAAACGTTTTAATTCTACTTTTACATAATATTTTTTGGACCAACTTCGCCTCGTTAGATGCTACGCTCGAATTTAAAATTTCATGCAGAAATTATAACAATATTTAACAGTACGAGGCAACGAACAGTACAGTTAACTACTATGAGGCAGCGAACAGTACAGTTAACTACTATGAGGCAACTAACAATAACGTTAACTACCTATTTCAATTAACTATCTACGAACAGTACAGTTAACTACCTATTTCAATTAGCTACCTACGAATAGTAGTCAACTACCATGAGGCAACGAATAGTATAGTTAACTACCTATTTCAATTAATTATCTACGAACAGTACAGTTAATTACCTATTACAATTAACTATCCACGAATAGTACAGTTAACTATTATGAGGCTACGAGAGTACAGTTATGAGGCAACGAACAGTACGTTATTAATTTCACACAGAAATTATAACAATATTTAACACAATGAGGCAATTCCGTTGCCTCATAGTGCTCCAGCAGTGGAAAGAGAAACTTAAAAAAAAAAAAAAGTAATTTCACCATATTCAAATTTTTAAAATCAATTAATCCGATTAAATATATAGTGGCGGCAGAAATAAAATGTTGCCAATTGCCATGTGATAGGAGGTAATAATGATAATTATGGATTTTTAAATCGACCTTGAACATCAGTTTTATTTATAGTTGGACCATCGCAAAGTGGTAAATTCACGTGACAAGGTACTGTTTCGATCGCAAAATTTATCAGTCTTTGCTAAAGAATTGGCACAGGAGCAACAATTTAAATGGCTAACTTACTAATCAGAAGAAAGAGGAGTATCTTCGCAAAAATAGATCCGGCTGGAATTACCAGGCGGAAACACTTAAAATTTTATTAGAAAGCCATATCCGTATTCGAAGAAAAATGAAGAGAAGTATAGAAAAGTTTCCATACTTAAGAGTGTACAAAGTCTCAAGTTTTGTTCTCAAAAAAGAAATTTCCAATTTAATTTTGATTTATATCGCTAGTCGATCGTTTTAGTTTCCATAGAAACAGCTTATCAAAACAATTCTTATAATAATAAAAATAAATATATGAATATTTAATTTTGTTCTCTCTTATTTTTAATTATTTAAAAGAGGAGTTTCCGATTTTAAAGCGAGAAATCGAAATCTCAAATTTTTTTTTTAAAACAACAAAATACTTACCCCGAAGTATAATATCCACAATATGAAGAGCAAACCGATCAAAACAACGTAATTAATAAGCAAACTTTTAGCTTCTTTATTCACCATTTTCTCTCTGGATAAATGGACAGCGAGAATGGCCAAAAATCCAAATATGTCGTCAGCAATTTTTGGAATCTTGGACCAATCAGAATCGGACGATAGGGAAAATTTCGCAAACTTTTTTTTTTTCGATTTAATTATACGCTTAAAACGAAAATCGGATGAGAAAATTATATTTTACTTACGCTAAGATATAGAATCCAAAGAATGGCTAAAAGCACTACCAGAATAAAGTAATTAATGAGCAAACTCTGCGCTTCTTTATCCACCATTTTCTCTCGATTCTCTAAACCCCGGATCTTGTGTGTCCAGAACTTTATTCGGTAATTACAGTCGATCACTCTTATCGGAAAGTAAATATAGGCTAAGGAGATGCTCCCCTTGCATTTTTCGCTATTTTTATAACCGAATAAATCTTTCACGAGTCCTATTCCACAGTAAATTTTTATACATAAACACGTCAATATTCGTTTTTTAAATGTGTTTACACACACATAAATTCTCGTTTTATTGACAAAATTATAAAAAAATCAAAGTTGTATTAACAACAAAGTTAAGTTTCTTCTTAAACCATCGGTAAAATAACGAATTTTTACTTATTTATTTACAAATTATTGGAGTGTTAACGAAAATTTTCAAGTTTTCAGTAAGTTCAGAAACAATTTTTGTATTTAATAGTAACACCTGTATACATGCATCTTAACAGTTTTCAATTTCTATGAAAATAGATAAAGAAAACCGAAATTTTCTATGCAAATTTATCTATAAAAAAAGTGCTTGTATGATTTCTATCATGTTTATTTTGGATTTTTGTAATATTATAGTACAGTAATACCCCGACTTACGTAAATTCGGAGATACGTAACTTCTCATCCCGCCTCTTCGCCCACTTGTTTATTTCACAGTTACATAGTCCATATACAGTACTACTCCGGAGTTACGTAATAGGTGGGACCGGGAAGCATAACGTAAGCCGGGGTATCTATAGATTCCCAAATCTATTGAAAATTTCAAGTACATATGTATTAGATTCTTAACTGATTCATTATTACTAAGAAAACAATAAATTATAAAAGTTTATAATATGTAAGTTTACTTGTAATTAAAGCTGAACTGTCACGTACCACACAGATGCGATTATTTTGTGGTTACCGTGTGATGATGTTGTGGTCGAAATCAAACACAAGCGAACTATTTATAAGCGTAGTCCGTTTCGAACGGCTGATTGACAACTCGGAGGATGTGGGGCCATAACCTCCATATAAACAGAGAAGAAGAAGGCTGATTGACAAGAAGCGCTGTCGGCAACTAGTAGTCGGTATGTCGCACTGTGTGAGTTGCGCTCGACCATAATTTTATGGGTGATATCAACCACAAGTTGCGACAGCAGTTGAAACCGACTTCAGTTAATGCTTCGTCTGAGTTAGATTATGCATTTCTATATTAATATAATTATAATTCACACTGTCCTTAAAAAACCACCGTTTTGTGGTTCTGTTGTGGTAGTGTGAGTTCAGCCTAAGACAATAAATCAGCAAATGAAATATGTTCATACATTTATATGCACTATGTAATTGTGAAACAAGTGGGAGAGGGGGCACGATGAGAAGTTACGTATCTTCTAATTTACGTAAGTCGGGGTATTACTGTATATATATTTACATATTTCATTTGCTGATTAAGAGTCTTTAATTACAACTACATATTATAAACTTTTATAATTTGTTGTTTTCTTGGTAATAAAGAGCCAGTTAATGGCATGTAGCTGAAATTAGATTTGGGAATCTGTGGTACCTCGACTTACGTTATGCTTCTGGGTCCCACCTATTACGTAACTTCAGTGTATTACTGTAGCTGGTTTGATATGAAATTAAATTAAAAAATTTTCCGTCGGCTATTATTGATTGGTTTACAATATCAAGTTATAAAATAAAATGAAATTTATAAAAACTGTTTAAAACAATTCCTTTATACTAAAATAAGTGATACGTTTAAGTGCAGCATATAGTGGTGTAAATTTGCACCACTTTATGCACTTGATTTTCACGTAATTGGGGAATAAGGACTGATGCAGTACAGCATTGAATGCGTATATTTATATACACTGAATAATAAATAATGTATATCAGATTCAATTGCATATACAGTAATAATTTTTAAAATTATTCAACAAAAATGTTGCAGTTGATTATTTGGTAACTATAGTAACTGATCGATATATAGACCCATTAGTACTTAAGCGACATCTGACGCCAACTGTGTTTGCATTGCTAGGCGTGTATCTCTCAAGAGTAAGTACAGTATTTACAATTTAAAGTGAATGAAGTCCAACTTATGTAAAGTAATATTCTTATATTAACATATTATGTCTCTAGAACTTTACATAAATTATATATATTAGCTCATATAATATTAAAATTTAATATAATTTAGGAACAATCAAAAAGAAAGAAATGGAAAAGCTACGACAACAGTGCCTAGAGAGAGGAGCCCATGGAATTAAAGGATTTGCCAGGTTAAAACTTTTTTTTTTTATATATATGTAGCGCGAAATTGTATATATACTGCACCTGTTTAATTCAGTTTCCCAGAATTTATTGAAACTGGGTCGACAAGTTTTTAATTTATCGATTTTACGATAAAACCAATGACCAATACTGTATAATCCAGAATTTGATGCTATTGCGAATCGTTCATCATCGGAGAAATTTATTAGGAAAATTTTAAACTAAATTTTTTGATATAGATTTTTTGTCGAAATTATATAACGTTGCATGAAAAATCGCAATTCGTGCGGAATGAAGACAAAAATCTAATACATATATATCTGAAATTATATTTGGGAATCTGTAGATATCTCAACTTATGTTATGCTTCCCAATCCTATCTATTATATAACTCCAGGGTATTACTGTATTATAACGATATATTATCATTATTATGTTATTACATATTATCATCAAATTCAAAATAAAAGTATTTTATAATAATTTATAGAATAAAAATATTTTATATATAACAGTAAAGCTTTATTGAGAAGGATGCCATTGAGATCAGTTCATTCATTAAATAGAGAAGAGCATCATAAGAATGCAAAATCATGTTCAACTATTTAACTTGTTCCTGGAAACTTATTGTTTAAAATGTTATGTTAATAGCTCATAACTAGATGCAATAAATTCCCAAACAGTGCCATCATGAACCATTTAACAGATTTTTATGAAATTTAACAAGAAGTTGAGCCATTAAATATGATCTTGATGACAATAAAAATTCCTAGATCTTCAATTTTATAATAGGAATTCAACTGTCAAAACTTTGTTCTTAATTAATAATTTTTGAATTACTTTACTGATTTTTATTGAAGTTCAGTAGGATGTCACATCATTAAAATTGACATTGAAATAAAATTACAGTAATAAACCTTATAGTTTCATCTACAGTATTTAAATAATGAGAATTCAAATTTCTGAGATATTATTTAATAATTATTGAACTACTATATTTGATAATTTTTTTGAGGCAATTCAACAAGAAGATATAATTAATTTTTTATTTAAAATTCTGAAAAATTTATATTGATACTCTAATTTTTTGGCTTTAAATGGCTTACTGTGTCTTCTAAATATACAATTCAGCTCCAGTAATGTCTGTCTTTGATTTCTGTCATTTTCAGAATTATCACTCTAGTTTTTAGAATTAAAGTTTGCTGACAAAACATTAAATTCTGTTGCCAGCTATGGTGCCACCATCTGTTGAGTTAGTATTAAATTCTAAATTTAATTAATTATTAACTCAACAGATGATGCTTTAATTCAAAAATAATCATTAGAAAAATTTAATTTAGACTTTGTCTGCTAGGGGAAGTTTGGCTGAATTGATTTGGTTATTTTCATCTATACAATCACCAGTTTCAAGTCCAAATGCAGGAAAAAATTTATAATTAGTATTTTTTCTTGCTATTTTTACAAAGTGCTGCCTTTATTATTTAAAATATGAGTTATATTATTTCCTTACTAATATTAATTTATACTGATTACAGAATTTTATATTTTGTAATATTCTGAATTTATTAAATTTGTTTAATCACTTAAATTCTTTCAATCAAAATATATAAAGAATTATTATTATTTTACAAATCCAATTCAGCACTAATTTACAGTGCCACTTTCTCTACTGCCCTGGTCAAACATTTTTATGAATACGACCTAGACATAGATTGGAGTCAAGCACGTGTAGTTAGAAAATATGATAGGCAGAAGATATTAAGACAGCAGAAGCTGTAGTTATTGAAGCATTTCTTAAAAGAACCTACGTCATCAATGACAATCAACCAGTCAACATACCAGCACAATGGCTTTTGTAAAATCTAATTAGCTATGATAATGACAATCAACCGGTCAACATACCAGCACAATGGCTTTTGTAAAATCTAATTAGCTATGATATCCACAATTTTTTGTAATTTTAATTATTTTTATTATATATAATGTATTTTCTTAATTTATATTTATTCTCTTTCAATAATTGTTTTATTTGTATAATGTAATGTACTTTATCATATTACTTAAGTTTTCCATTCTAGAACTTTAAATTTTTGTATATTGTTCTTATGTTCTAAGATATTTTAACTTTGTTTTATGAGCTGAAGATGGCTTAATAAAATCAAAAGCACTTCTCTGATATGATTGTTTTTCCACTGTAAATTAGTGCTGAATTGGATTTGTAATTCTTTGTTATAAAGTGGAAGTTCCTTCTTAGCAATAATTTATTATTTTAATGAAAGAAACAAATGTATCATTTTATATACCATATTACTTTGAATTTAAGCCACACTTTTTATTCAAATTTTGAAGACGTAAAATTTGGGTGCGGCTTAAATTCAAAGCGAATATTTTAACCTTTTCTTCCCGATCTGCCACTCCCCAACTATCAGGTTTTTGCTTTACCTCTATGTATACGCATAGTATTACAACCATTGATAACAGTTTATTCGGTGGTCCCCCATTCGTACTTTTCTGATTTAATTCAGTTGCTGTTCAATAATAGCTGTGTAGAATCGCATCATATCTAGCCATATTTTAAATAATCATAAGAAAAATCATGAAATCATGAATTACTATAATGCTTTATAACCACTGATGAAACAGATTTCCACCTTTTATTATTTTAAATAAAAAAATTGTACCTAAGGAAAATTTTCTTAAGGATGTTATAATTCGAGCATAAAAGAATGCATGGATGAAGTATATCTGAAAAAGGTTCTCAATAAATTAGGTAGCTTATTATGTATATTAATACCTATTTAAGTAAATAAAAATATTTCTTATTTTTCAATACCTATTATAAAATCATTTTTATTTTTCCCAATTTTAAAATCCTACTGCAGCTTAAATTCGAGGGCGGCTTAACATATACGGTATTTAACATCATTAGTGAAACATATATTTTATTGCAACAGAGAAATAAGATATCTTGCTTGAGGGCGGCTTAACATATATGGTATTTAACATCATTAGTGATACGATATTTAACATCATTAGTGAAACATATATTTTATTGCAACAGAGAAATAAGATATCTTGCATTGTGCCTATAAGCAAGTGGAAAAAAAGAATAGGATAATCTGTTTAGGCTTAAAAAATTTTGTCTATCCATCTTGATAACTAAATTTTAGAATAGAAATACAATGAAAGATGTCATTAAAGATAACAGATGTATAATTTGTTTTTCATTAAGGTTTCACATTTATGCTACTTTTTGATTAAGAATTTATTTATATTATTATTTTTTCCTTATTTGTTCAAATAAAAAGATGATTTCACTATTTTAAATCTAATCTTTAATAAATTTTTTTCTAAACATAAATTAACAAAAAATATTAATGTATTCTTAATCACTGTAGCAGTGAAGAATAATTAATCTATAAATTTATTTTCTACTATGACCTAATTGGAATATGTGCACTCCAAAAGTTTTTTGTAAAAATTTTTTTTCAACATAAATGCATTTTTATAGATTATTATCTTATAATTTATTTTCAAAAAATTATTCCCATATTATGTCATTCAAAACAATTGCTGTTAATTATTATTCAATAATTTTCTTTCAAAACATTTTTAGCCTGTTTCTAAAAGAAAAGTGAGGCTAAAAAGATTATCAAGTTGGCTCTCTTGTTCCCTAATAATAATTTTGATACAGATATTTTGCTATTAAGGAAGACCTCTATGTGATATCATATAATCCTGTAATTTTAAAAATCATTTATTTAAAAATGACTGACATTCAAGCATTTAATATGCTTTCTTAATTTATCTTGAATTAATTAATGGTAAATGAAATTTAAATGAAGAAAGTTTATTCAGATTTCTCCTAATAAACTTTTTTCATTTAAATTTATTCAACCACTTAAAAAATGAAGTATTTAATTATTTTTAGAATTGTTTATTTCAGTACTAAATTTCATATTTAAAACTTTGCAGTTCATATTGAATCCTAGCATTCCTAAACATAGTATTTATGTACTGTATAGAACAGTGATTTTCAACAGCTGTTCTGTGAGAGGATCTTATGTGTGCTGCAAAAATTTTTAAAGTTCATTAATTAAATTATTTTCAAAAAAAGTCCAAAGCACAATAAGTGTACATATCAAAATTAAAATCTCTTTAAATTACTTATACGAGTGTCATTGTTATAATGAATGTATATATATATATATATATATATAATGTTGTAAAAATATATACAGTATGCATAAGCAAGCTTTTTTCTGATCATAATTTAAGTATGCTGCAGAAGTTTAACTATAGGTTCAAGTGTGCAGAGATAAAAAAAAGGCTGAAAAATACTGATATAGAATATCTTTGTTAAATTAGATCATCATTGCATTAGCTTTGCTGTTGATTACTGCATACAGATCAATTTTTCTAACCACCAGAGAAGCAAGCTTTCCTTTGCATTGGATATGAAATTTGCTGCAAAATATTGTCTTTTATTATTTTTTTATATAATTAAGAATTTTTTTGAAGTAGTTTTCTATTAGAAAGTCCAAAGAAAATTTAGAAGAAAATTTTCTTCTATTTTTATCAATTTTGAATCCTTTCAGAAAAATTTTTCATATTTCGAATAAAAGAACAAATCAAGATTGTAGCCAAAATTCATAAAGGAAATTTTGTTGACTGATAACTGCTGAATTAGTTGTTTTCAGTTCTCTCAGAAAATGAAACAGGCAAAATTTAAATTCTGTACTAAGGAGTTCAAGTTGGGAAAAAAAATCTCAGTTTGAATATTGAATAAATTTATTAGTAAATGAATTATATACTGTATAATATATCAATAAATTTGCTTATATGACAGTTTTTTGTTCTATAAACAGAATAGGAATTTTGGAAATATATGCTGAAGTTTCTTAGAACAAGTTAATTTTTATAGGCAGTTCTCTAAGATCAATCAAATCTTAATCTGTTTGGTATCTCAATCTTCATGGATTGTCAAGTAAAGTATAATGCACAAAAAAAAAACTTAAAAATTATATTAATATTATAAACTCTAATCATTTTTAACAATTCTACAATTTATCATCATTGCTAAATATCTATAGATTCATTTAAATATGGCTGAATTGGGCAAAAAGTTTGATTGTGAGATTGATTCAAGTTAAAATGATTTACATATTAATTTAACTATGCTTTATTGAAATGAACTATAAAGTAAATTATAAACTATTATTTCAACATTCTAAAAAATTAAACATCAAAAATTTACATTTATATTAATAGCTCAAAATTTAGCAAGATACATAATTTTTACTGTTATCTCATAAATTTTAATTCTGCAATAAATACTTACTGTAAGTCATACTTCTTACAGCAAATACATCTAATGAAAACATAAGGTTACCAGTTCTGGAAACTAAAGGTACTTAAAATAAATTATAAATTAGATATATTGGTATTCAGAATCAGAATTAATAATTTGTTTAATAAAAGAACATAATTTAATATAAATTTTATATAAATTATATTATTAAAACTTTTTCTTGCAGTTATATCCAGAGATAAAGTGGAAACTAAACAAATTGTGATTGGTATAGTTACTAGAATTGATCTTCTAAATTACATTACAAATGAAGAGGAATCTCGCCCTTATCAGACATCTTCAAATAAAAGCCTGTAGTACTAACAAATGAAGACAAACAATATCACTTTGCATCTATCACTTAATTCAATTGTTATTGGGATATTTAATATGTTGAACTCAACAAATCAATGGTGTGGAGAAAACTTTTAAATATTTCATTTTGTGCCAAGATTAAGCAAATTGATCATTTTTATAAGATTTGTTATATACATATACTATATTTACTAGTCTAATATATTTTATTATAAAAAGTACAAAACAATATAAATTACATGTGAGAGAAACATTCCATTGAATGTGAATAATATCCAAGAGATATCATTCCAATATGATTGTTATATAATATATATATATATCATTATTATAATATAATGTATTTTATTTGGAGATATTGTTAAAAGCAGTTCAGGTAATAAAATCAAATGATCAGTTTATTAATCAAAATTTTGATAATCTATTGATGAATAGGAATGTCATCTATATTAACATATTGATAAATACATTTTAATCTGTGATCATTATGCAATCTTTATTAAATGTTCTGAGCTATAGCAAAATTTGATTTTAATTTAAAAAATTATTCAACAGATAATAAACTTTTAAATCATAAAAATTAAAAATAGATTATCTCAATGAGATAATCTATTTAAATATAATAAGATAATTCGATTTTTTTTAGTGCAAATTTTTAAAATTAGATTTAGTTGGAATATTAATTGTAAATACCAGCCTGGTCCTGACCGGTTGGCCCAAGGCCTTTGTACCGTCTTCAGCCGATCTGAAAGCAGTAAAGTCAGCCAGATGACCATATCCAAATTTTTAAAATTAGATTTAGTTGGAATATTAACTGTAAATACCAGCCTGGTCCTGACCGGTTGTCCCAAGGCCTTTGTACCGTCTTCAGCCGATCTGAAAGCAGTAAAGTCAGCCAGATGACCATGTGGTAAGGTGTTCCCTTACCACTTTAAAAGATCCAAGTTCTTTTTTTTTTTAATAAGGAAAAGTCAAAGCAATAGTTGGGCCCCTTTCCACTCTGAGGAGATTAATGAATTATAAAAATTTACTATAATAAGAGTTAATTCTCATAAATTTTAATTAATAATTTTAACAAAAATTTTCCTTTATCTCATTTAGAGCATCAAAATTTATTTTTAAAATAAGTTGTATAAATATAGGTACTCACTGATACAATAGGCTTATGTAAAAAAATATGACACGCAAAATATTAAAAAAAAAATCTCTGTAATTTAGTATATAATGCAGAGATGCAATTTTACATGGTAACATTGCAACAGAGTTGTAATGAGTTAACAATAAAATTCATAATATTATCACTGATAGTTAACTATTGATAATAAAGCTGTATTATTAGATTTATAATTTGATATAAACTATACATATGTATCATTATATACATATATAATGATACATATGTATCATATTACAATAATTATATATAAATATATTTACTTACTGTATATATAATGTACCAGCAAGGCATATTTCAAACTTGCCATAATACTGTAGCTATATAATAATTTATGTAGCTAAATCTGATTTACATATGGTTTCCAAGAATAGAAACCTTATATATATTAAGGATCCTATATTATAACCTCTATAATAGGGCCAAAAACATAGTTAAGTCACTATGTTTTTTTTTGTCAGGTTATTTAAATATTATTCTTTTGCAATTGTTACTTAATATTATTCAATATTTATTTAATTTTAGATAATTTTAAATTATTATACTTACTCTTCTTTTAAAATATCTTTAACTATTGCTAATTGATTATCATTAAGATCTACAATATTATACATGGTATTTGAATATAAGAACTTGTTTTCTGACATTTTTTTCTTCTGATTTTCAAATTTCATTTGAACTTGCTCAAATGAAAATTTCAATTTTTTTAGTTTTTCTTCTAAAGTTTTTAAATCTTGTTTCATTTCAGTTTCTGCATTTGATAAAATAGGTTGTGAATATTGCAATTTTTGAAGTAATTTCTCAATTCTGAAAATAAACAATTTTATTTACTTTTTAATTAGAAATAAATATATTATTGATCATCAAAAAAAATAAATAATATAAATGTATGTGTCAAATTTCTAATTTAAATAATATTAGACTATAATATTACTATAAAATGATGTAACACAACTTTCACTGGTAATAAGCTTTATTTCAACAATTTATATTAATATGTAATATAATACAAATAGTTCTTGACTTACAACCACTTGTATTATGACAATAATGTCATCAATAAATTCTGTGATTGATCAATGCAATTCTATGGATTTGAGTGCTGATCCAATGGTTTGATGTATGGAGAACATACTTTTTTAAGTCTGATTCTTGTAGTTTTATGTTAGTTATATTTATAAAAAAAAGGTAATGTATAATATCCTATACTTGACAACAGCATTGGAAGACAGTATTGAGTCTATGGGAGAGTCATATTACCAACTTTTGTGACTGTATTAATGCGCACCAAATAATTGATTTTAATGTAAAAGGTAACAGTGTCAATAAGAACGATGTTTATTTTTATGTAATTGTGCCTCTGGGTTTTCAGTTTTCAATTTTGAATAAATGTTCAATGCAATTTCCCTTGTTTGGCAGCTAATCATACAGCTTTCAAGAATGATTTAAAATTATTACTCTCTGCCAATTTAGAATGCAATTAGAATTGAATGGAATGTGCAAAACATCATTGGGCACCTGATCATCATACATATTATAGACACGCAGATAATTTATATATGTCAAAATCATTTTAATATCATGTTATTGAACTAAAAAAAATAGCCGAAAACGTTTGTTATGTTACATTAAATGATTAAATATGTTTTATCTCAACTGCTATTAGTGATGTGTGTGTTAATCTTATTGCATTTTAATATCATAATTTAATTTGAAGCTTATAGCTTATTTGTCAAAATTGTCATCAGAAGAACATGTTACTGTAACATCACAAATAATTTAATGGACTATATCATCAGCATAGTGATATACGAGGGGGGACCCAAAAAACAAAAACCAGATTTTTTGTATAAAAACTTTATCTATTAACTTTTTTACAAAATTCCTTCAGTCACCTTCAAAGTACTCTCCATTAGATTCGATGCACTTGTCAAGTCTTTTTTCCCACTGTTTGAAGCATCTCTGGAACTCTTCAACTTTGATATCATCCAGTGCCCTTTGCAAAGCTGTTTTTACCACCTCCACATCATCCAAACGCTTCCCTTTTAGATTTTTCTTCATTCTCGGATACAGGAAAAAGTTGCACGGGGCTAGGTCTGGTGAATACGGAGGGTGGGGAACGACAGGCCATCCCGAAGAGGCCAAATAGTGGGTCACTCGTAAGGCCGTGTGTGTGGGGGTGTTGTCATGATGAAGGAACCAGTCACCTGATCATCAAAGTTCCGGGTGTTTCCTCTGCACATCCTCTCGCAGATGTCTTAAAACTTCCAAATAAAAGTGCTGGTTAACAGTCTCGCCAGGGGGAACAAATTCCTGATGCACAATTCCACAAACATAAAAAAAAACAATGATCATTGTCTTCCCATTTGACCTCATTTGTCTTGCTTTTTTTGGTCTGGGAGAGTTGGGAGTCTTCCACTGGCTTGACCTGGGCGGGGCCCAGTACTCCGAAAAAATTCGGGACCAGACCCGGGACGCGAACCCGGGTCCTCCAGCGTGGTACGCCAACGCGTTAC